>JAOXOE010027680.1:0-56565 GCA_028565055.1 Phoeniculus purpureus | reverse complement strand
AGCAGTGTGCCCAGGTGGCCAAGAAGGCCAATGGCATCCTGGCTTGTATTAGAAATAGTGTGGCCAGCAGGAGTAGGTAAGTTATCATTCCCCTGTATTCAGCACTGGTGAGGCCACACCTTGAGTATTGTGTTCCGTTTTGGGCACCTCAGTACAAGAGAGATGTGGAGGTGCTGGAGCTGGTGCAGAGGAGGGCAATGAAGCTGGTGAAGGGCCTGGAGAGTAAATCTTGTGAGGAAAGACTGAAAGAGCTGGGGCTCTTTAGTTTGAAGAAGAGGAGGCTGAGAAGAGACCTCATCACTCTCTACAGCTACCTGACAGGATGTTGTGGAGAGGTTGGTGCTGGTCTCTTCTCACAAGCAATTAGTGATAGAACAAGGCAATGGGTTCAAGTTACAACAGGGTAACTTGATATTAGGAAGAATTTTTTCACAGAAAGGGTGGTCAAGCACTGGAAAGGGCTTCCTAGGGAGATGGTTGAGTCACCATCCCTGGATGCATTTAAAGATTGTTTGGATGAGGTGTTGAGGGATCTGGTTTAGGGGTGAACTCGTAAGGTAGGGTCAATGGTTTGACTCAGTGATCCCAGGGGTCTTTTTTAACCAGAGTGATTCTGTGATTCTGTGAGGAATGTTTCTGCACTGAATCTCTGGAGAAAATCTTTGGAGACTGCATGATGCTGAATTACTCTTCTTTATAATTCAGAGTGGCTTCTTAAGCCACTGTGCTGCCATTATGTCAAACCTAGACTTTGTTCTTAAATACAGATAGTAAATGTATTTATCAAAATATTTTTAAATTATAAAAATAACTTCAAACCCATAGAATCATAGAATGGCCAAGCTTGAAAGGGACCTTAGAGATCATCTACTTCACCATCCCTACCATGTAACTGAGAAAAAGCAGTTGTTTGTGGAATTAGGATTTTTCTGTAGAAGTTTCCACTGTAGTTGTGGATAAGTTGTTTGTGAATATAGGTCTGGTCTGGGGCACTGGGCCCTGTCTTTTGCAGAATTCACTTGAGGTCCTCTGGGTCTGGTCTTTTTCTGGTACACATGTAATTTCCAGAGACACTTACACACAGCTGCAGCCAGCTGTGTGCATCCTGGGCTCTGTCTGCTTGTTTCTACCTCTGCTGCTGCTGCGTGAAGAGAGGAGAAGCAGACTATTGCCGGCTCAGCTGTCTCTACCTTTGCAGTTTTCTATTCCTTGTTTTGGATGATGCTTTAAATGCTGGAGGAGAGTCAAGGTACAAACACCTATGAGAGCCAGTGTGTGTGTGAGCTCAAGAGATAGCTCGAGTGTGCAGCAGGTTAATGAGGGGAAGAGAATGCGGGAGACAGAACTCCCTAATGATGCGTCACAACATGCAACCTTCTTAAACCCTTGGAAGAAAGGTGACTGAAGAGAAGGGACGGCGCAGGCTAGTTTCAGTCCTGGAGGGTTACCAGAGTTCCTTACAATGATCCAGTGTGGGATCATTGTAAGAGTGAAGAGAAAGTGCATGTGTCCTTCTGTTCTCTTCCCACTCGTAGGCTGAGGTCCCATCCGATGAAAGCAAACTGCCCCATGGAATGTGAGCCTTCAAAATGTCACAGAAGGCACTAATCCAGCTAAAACTAGGGCTAGTTTTTGGAAGGTAAGGTGCTTATATCTCCACTTAATGTCAACAGGAGGTACGCCATTCGCTGGAACCAGAGTTTCACTCAGGTTGCCGCTGCCCTTATAGTAATGGATAAAATGAGTCATTACAGATTGTACTTTGTCCAGGATGTAGAAAGAAAACATTCTGCTGAGCTCTTTCCAAGTTAAAAGGTACATTAGCCTACAACTTAAGACTATTTATTTTGGCCCTCGGTGCTGAATATTAAAACTCACCCATCAAATACCCATTAGTGGAACTCACTAGAAAGAGAAGACTGGGATGGTTGTAGGCAGCATAGGAAGATGCCGGTTGGTTTTCAGCAGCAACCTGAGGCAATTCACTTTAATAAACCCAAACAAGAAGCCAGGGCATGGGTAGCCATCAACTGATGGAAACGAGCATGGCCAGCTTTGCTTCCCGAGGTGCTTCATTTCGTTCTTGGAACGTTATGTAACAATTACTTACGTCTTCAGAAAGCCACATTAAAGAACTAACTTCGGGTTCGTAGAACGGCATTCCTTTGGTTTTGGTATTTAGTTTCCCCTTCAGATTCTTTGCCTGAAGCTCTACTGCAACTTTTCATTACACTTCAGTAATTTCTGTTTCTACAAATTAGGAAGTTATTGAAGTAAGGACTAATCCACAGAAGCTGGAGAGTTCCTAGTAAACAATTCTTTTCTGCACCTGCTGGTACAGAGAAGGGAAAAGGTGGCCTCCTGCTCAAGTGAAGAAGACCCAGGTTCTTATTACAGCTCTGCTTCTTGGTGGGTTGCAGATGACTGAGAAGCAAAGTCCAATGCACACCCCAAAATTCTGTTTTCTTGCCCCATTCAGGTTGCTGAGAAATCCAGCCCAGACCTTGTAGCAATGTTGTCCAGGGTTTTGTGAGTGTACCCTGTGCCAGCTCTCTACTGGCCAGCAGCACCTGGACAAGTGAGCCAGTGATGGGAGGATTCTGGCTGATGTTTCTGCCACCACGGCATTTGTGCTGATACTGAAACTTGGGACATCTTTGGGTCCCTTTCTGGACCTCTGGCTTAGTTCATTCTGCCCCAAAGGCTCCATCACTGGAGGAAGAATGAATGAGTGGCAGACATGGGCTTGGCTCCCTGTGTGAGATGTGAAAGATAAATGTCTCTAAAGACTTCTTTTTTAAATTGTTGTACTTTGAATCCCATTGCTTAAACAATTTGAGGAATGTGAGGAACTTTGCGAGGAAACACTAGAGGAGATCCTTTTGGTCATAGGCACAGACTTTTCTACAGCTTCACAGTGTTCCCATGCCTAAAACCTGCAGAAACAAGTGGGAAGAGCCCCATAACCTTTTTCCCACATGCAGCATCCGGAAGAGAGCAGGAGAAAGAAAGGATGTCACTGAGGCTGTAAAACAGATGTGTCAGATGAAAAGCTTGCAGGAGCCTGGGAGGCTGACTAGCAGCCTTGGTGACCTGATGGGGCAGCGGCTGGGGGAGGTGTTCTTTTTTTTGTCACACATCTGGGAGTAACTTTACCCTGAGGATACAAGTGAGATCTGTGACCCACTCAGACTCGAGTGTGAGTATCATCAGTAGGACCATCAGGGCACTGAATAACCACAAAAGGTTCATGTCCTGTGTTTCAGGAGAGATGAATCTTCCTCAAGATCTCTGTCTTTCCAGGATGTGTGAGGCACAGAGGCATAGGCTGCTTTAGTAGAACCACTGAATCGTTATTGCTGGAAAGGACCTTCAGGATCATCAAGTCCTTGTTCCTTGTACTGGCTACTCACCTGTGACGTATCGTGGGGAAAATCCTTTCCACAGCACTGCCTCTGTTGGTTTGAGCCAGCCTGTTTGTACAGACAATGTGCCTACAGCTCCTCGGGTTCTCAGCAGCTGGCTGAGTATGCACTCTTCAAACAGTGGGACAGCTAGACCTGCTGTTTAGGTGTTTGGGTAGACTTTTTACAGTTTTAAATGTTTTATCTCTTCCTGTTGGTCTAGCGATTGATGTGTCTTCCTGTTAACTTGGGTGTCGTATTTCTGCCGTGGGCCATCTTCCACATCCTGCTCTCATTTCCCTCTTAATGGACTGCTTGTCAGCTCACCCGCTTGGGCAGGTCCGGCTGAGAGTGGTACTCAGAGGAGAAGTACCATAACAGAGCAACAGGTACCTGTGTGATTTTCTGCTTTGGTAGCCTTTTGGGATCCTTCTCACTTTCCTGCTCCTCCCGTTCAGGATGGAATGATCCTTGCCGTAACCAAAGCTAACCACGCCAGAAGAATAGAAAAGCTGCTTAGAAGGGGAGTGTTCCTGAGCAGCAAGCTCCTCACGTCTGCACCGTAGTACGCTCCGTGACAGGAGCAGAAATGGGGATGGAGAGATTTCCATTTCTTTTTTTCTGAACACCTGCTTCTCCACAGATTGTGCTTTGATCCTTGGCTACCTCAAGAGCACTCCCTTCATCTTGTACCTCTTCCCATAACTTCTTCACCTGCTTGATCCTGCTTAACTGCAAGGAGATCTGGACTGTTGTAAGCTGCCCTTGAGGCCGTCCACTTTCCTCCAGGAAATGTGTAGGGCACAGAGAGGCCAATGAGCAATGTGGGAGCTCTGATGGCTCAGATCCCATGCTTCCATCTGCCATGGGATGCACAGGCAGGCCTGACCACACAGTTCATCTCTGTGAGACACCTGTTCTTCCCAGGCATCCCTATGCCCCTACATCTTGTAGCACCTCTGACTTAATACCTGAGCAGTGTTACTGGTGGTTGTGCTGGCTCTGCACAGAAAAGCAGCGAGTAACACGGCTGATCATATCTTACTTGGCCCCACGTCCTTAACCAAACCCACAAGCCCAATTGATAAACTACTACAGCTATCTCCAGGTAGATAGGAGGCGTCACAAACCTCAGAAAGACTCCATCATTTAGGCCATCTCCTGTTTTACTTGCTCGTGAACGAGCTCATTTATTTTGCAAAGGTTGCTTTGAAAAGGTGTCCAAAGAGAAAATAGTTTGCCTTTTCCCACTGATAGTAACTGCTTGAGTATGTGCAGGCTGCCAGAAAAATACACAAATCTGTCTGTGTGGGGTTTTGGTCAGCTGCACGCTGCTCAGACTGCCCTCAACACACACGTGTGTCCCGTGGATTTCACAGGCTGGTTTGGAGCGGGTGGTGTGCCATTAGCCTCTGTGGCAATGCCTGTCTGCTGTCAGTCTAGCCCACACTGTATGCCAGGAGTCAGCAATTTGAGCAACACTTGTAACACAGATAAACTTGTCTGTATTATGTCCATCTCTCTTGGTCTAGATTGAGACCAGTGTTTTAAATCACAGCTACTGCAGTGGGGTGCTGTGCTCTGCTGGCTTGGCAGATCTGGTACAGTCTAGAAGCTCTAAAACTGTGTGAAACTAAGCAAAGAAACAAGATAGATTTCATCAGTTCAGAAAAACCAGACTCTTTGTAAACCTCAGGTTAAAACTTAAGAATGAAGAGGATGACTTCAAATGGCTTATCTTGAGTTACATAAATAAATAAATCGTGGTTTTTGTGAGAAGTGCCTCATCTTCAGCCAGACTGAGGTAGGATGCATGTCCTAGTACCTAGTGACCTAACACCTCTTGAGGCAGCATACTTGTTCAAGTCATGAGAAGCGCAGCAGCGGCAGCAGCAGCAGCATAGGGGGTGAGCTAGATGTGCAGAGAGACTTCTGTCAGGAACAGTTCAGAAAAAGATTTCTTCTTCTTCTCAAGTCTTACATATTTCCAGCCCATTAGAAGCTCATTCTTGTCTGACCTCCCTAGAGACAGCAGTGCTAGTTTCTAGGATAGATACCTTCCCTGTCCTTCTGTTGGTGACCCAGCATGAGTATAGCAGTGGGAGAGTCTCTGCTCAGCCCTACCCTGCAGATCCACATGCATGCTCACAGCTGTCCTTCACACAAACCTGCACTAGAAAGAGACAGAAGTAGCTCAGGACCAATTCTTTTCTGAGCTCACAGAGCCATTCATGGTGGTGGGGTGCTGGTGGGAGAACCGGCTCCTTCCCCCAAGGAACACCACAGCCAGGTAAGACATGACCTGCTTAGACCATTCCTTGTTCTTATTTTCCCCTCCCTTTGCTCACAGTAAGCTTCAAAGAACCCTTCTGTGGAATGGACCTAATAGTAACCTTATTTCCTACTGGGGCTGTGAGAGATTTTCCCACCATTAATTGAGTGCTTTGAGTTTTACCAAAAAAAACCTCCTACCATGGTGGTGTGAAGGAGCCGATGCAAGAAACTGAAGGAGCGCATGGCAGTCAAAACAAGAGGAAGGAGTGCGGTATTAAAGTGTCCTGTGTCTGGGACTGTTGCTGGGCTAAGTCACACACAGCTTTGCTCAGCTGAGGCTCTGTCATGAGTTGTCACTTCTACCCCAGTAGCACAGGGGATACTACAGTCTTCATCCCAGTTCCCATCCCCTGCATTTTACCTTTGAGAGGAACCTTACGGCATGACAGACATGGGAATGTGGCCTTCATGCCAGCGCTCCTCTGTAATCTTGACATGGCTCAGTTAGAGGTCTAACCTCTAACTGAGCTTGGGCTTCACCCAAGCCTCACCAAAGCATCAGGGAAGTATCTTCAGGGATTTTCTTGGTGTATGACCTTACGTGTAAGTGCTGTATTTGCCCTAATGGCCACAGCAGTTATAGTGGGGGACTCAGCAATAGGGCTGCTCCAATACTGACCACAGCGGCCATGCTGACGTGGTGTTTTTTCTGAAAGCACCAGAAAGAAAAATAAGGTCAAACAGTTCTTTCCCCTCACACTGTTTGCATTGTGTTAATGTAGTGATGCGTTTCTGTGCTCGCGGTGCTTGGCTTCTCTTTGATCTTTGCAATCGCACCAGCTACAGCACGAAGAGAACAGGATCTGCAGGAGATAATACCGCGTGGGGCGCCTTTGCTTGCAGCGAGCATCACCTCATGGATTGAGTTTCAGGTGGCTCTACAAGTCAGGAATCTTGACTGTGTTGAGAAATGGATGCTGCAGAATGAAAACAATAAAACCATTTGCTTTGCTGCTTTCTGGTGGACTGTTTTACAAAGGACGTGTGCAAGGACCAGGTGTGCCATTTTAAAACTAAAATGAAGTAGGTGAAAAACCTTTGAATTAGGTGACAAAGGCAGTCTGTGTGCTGAACATTGGATCAGAACAGCAGGCGATTGCCTCTTGGCTGTGAACTGCTTGGTCTTGGTGGCAGCCATCACAGAGTCGCAGAATCACAGAACATCAGGGGTTGGAAGGGACCTCGAAAGATCATCTAATCCAATCCCCCCACCACAGCAGGACCACCTAGATCAAGCTGCACAGGAACATATCCAGGTGGGTTTTAAATGTCTCCAGAGAGGCAGACTCCACACCCCCCTGGTCATTGTTCCCTACACCTGGCCAGACTACTGTATGTTTGGTATAAATGAAGTGATTTGCTTCATTTCTGAAGATGGCACTTCCTTTTCTCTTCCAAGTTTAACTGAGGATTCATTTGCTTTCGCATGCCTGGGTGTCCAGAGTAAAATCTCAACATAATGGCCTGAAGTGAACAGAAGAAACTTGACCTGTAAAGTAAGTGGCAACTGTCCTTAATGCTCAGACCAGCTTTGGAGATAAAAGTGCCTTGAAGAGCAATACGTGTCCTAGCTAATGAAACTCACTGCAGCATCCTTATTTTATAGGAAGGGTGGGCTTCTAGCTCCAAAGCTGCTATCAATTTTAAATAAGACAACGCTGAGCAAGAGAAATCACAAACTCCTCATGTCGGGTCCCAAAAACCATTTTGGACTTTGAGAGTTAAGATCTGCATTTTGGATGTTACTTGTGACTTAGAATCACAGAATCATTATGGTTGGAAGAGACCTACAAGACCATCAAGTCCAACTGTCAACCCTGTACCACCATCCCCAATAAACCACGCTTCCTTATGCTGGGTCCACGCAGTTTTTGAGCATCTCCAGGGTCAGTGACTCCACCACCTCCCTGGGCAGCCTGTTCTAATCCCTGACCACTCCGCCAGAGAAGAAATTTTCCTAATGTCTAATCCAAATGTTCCCTGGCACAACCTGAAGAGGTCAGTGTCTTCTAGAACACATGGGTCAAAAAGGCATGTGAAATTCAATGGCAGAAGTGAAACTCAGATCTGTGTGGTCACTTTGGAAAAGTTTGGAGACCACCCTAGATCTCAACTGACCCACTCCTCATACCGTTTGAGAGCAGTTTTATGGCCCAGCTACGTGTTTCCTTATCTTACTGTGATCCAGTCCCAATGTACGGTAAGCACCGAGAACTGAGGCAGAGCCTGCACATCAAAAGGCACAGCTGGAAAAGTGCCTGGGTACACTGAGCACTCCTCTTTCTCCAGGAGCAGATCAGGCTGTTTTGTTGTGTGCTTACATTGCAAGCGGCAGCCGGGTTGCACCAGCTGGGTACACAGATAGAATTGTGACTTCTCCTTCTGGTTCCTTTCCAGGAGTGAGGTAGGTTATCTCAGTCCTCTCTGCACCAAGTCATTGCCGGGCAGCTCTCACCTGAAGCCAGGACTCACCGGACACTGCATGCTTTGTTCCACTGCCCTTCCCTTGGTCACAGGGGAAGCAAATGGTCAGATTGCTGTTAGCTGACAGCCTGCTTTCCTGAGAACGTGCCCGAAGAGATTGAGATCAAAACACCTGACAACTGCGGGGCCCTTCCGGCCAGATTTTCATCTAGCCTCCAGTCCCTCAGGCATAATTAAAGCACTAAGCTCCAAAATGAAGAGAACCACACGTGGAGTTACCTGAATGAGTGTTCCACTCTAAATGGGACGTATGTCCTTGGGTAGGTGCACAGAAACGCTTATTTCCTTTGTCTGGAAAACACTTTGCTTGTGGACTAGCAGCAGGTTTTCTTTTCCTCTGGCTGTCGCTCCAGTTAGCACAGCTGGAGCGTGAGTGCTCGGGAAAACCGAGGGGTTCCTGTCAAAGCTGACCGGGGTGGCTCATTTCCTCTATGGGTATCAACATGTGCACTGCACTTAGGCATCTCGAACGGTACGGCTGTGCTGTGGTTTAGCCTGGCAGGCAGCTGAGCACCACAGCCCGGTGCTCACTCCCCGGCAAGTGGGATAGGAGACAATCAGGAAAAACTCAGGGCTTCGGAATAGGCAATTTAACGAGACAGGAGGAAGGGAAAGTAGTAAAGATAGGTGAGCGCACGAAACAAGTGATGCACGCTGCAATTGCTCCCACTCACCGACTGATGCACAGCCAGTCTCCGAGCAGCAATCCATCAACCCCCTGGCCAGCTCCCCCAGTTTTACTGTTCAGCATCATTCTATGGTATGAACGATCCCTTTGGCCAGTTTGGGTCAGCTGTTCTGGCTGTGTCTTCATCCAGTTTTGTGCACCCCAGCCTCCTTGCTGATGGGGCAGCATGAGAAACTGAGGAGTCCTTGACTTTGCTCACATTGCTCAGCAGCAGCTAAAACATCAGTGTGTGTTATCATCTTAAATCCAAAGCACAGCACTCTACCAGCTACTAGGAATCAAGTTAACTCCATCCCAGCTGGAACCAGGACAGGCTGACACCTTGTATTTTGAAGCCCTTCACTTTAGCTATGTATTGTTACCAAAAGAATGAAGAACATACCTAAGGCTGCCTGTGTCTCTCTGTTAAAAACACAAGGATTGCGGGTGTCAACCCAGAAGCCATCCAGACTTCCTGAATCCCAGTATGGTAAAGAAACTGGTTTGGTCATCCTTAACAGCTCAGCAACAGAGATGAGCTCTGCTAGCAGCTGCCTACTGCAGGAGCATCTTCCCGCTGTAACTGTACCAGGATGGTTCAGAGGTCTCGAACATCACACATTTCAGAACTAGTAGAAAACAGTTCAAAACGAGTCCCCTAATCACACAGTGCACAGGGATCTGGGGTTTCATGCAGCACAACAACGCTACAGTTTCCTGTGGACCAGCCTGGCATCTCGTGTGCCCGCAGGTCCTTCTACAGAACCCTGTGCAGGGGGAGTCACCGGGCTGCGTGTGGCTGGGTGCTGAAATTGCTACTCATCATGAAGCCCATGACATCTTTGGTACAAGGATTGGGTGGCATTGGGTAAGGGCATTAAGTTCAGCAGGCTTTACAAGTGTAGAAGGGAAAGTGCTGCAGCTTAGCATCCCACAAGTAGTGATGAATGTCTGTGCCTAGCTGAGGGCAGGCAGGGAGGCAGTTTTAGCTTTTTTTCTCTATTTCCCCTCTTTGAGCTTGCTCCTTTAGCTGAAGGAAATGTGTGTTGAACATCTGCTTTGTTGTCTCTTTCGTGTCACAGAACATTAGGAATTGGAACGGGCCTTGAAAGATCATCTAGTCCAATCCCCCTGACACAGCAGGGTCACCTAGACCAAGTCACACAGTCACTGGTTTTATGCTGCCTTGGCTTTGGGGCATTAAAACTTGCAGTAAAGAGTAAAGTAAGGTTCATCTCTGATGTCCTTGTACCTATAGCCAGAGTGGGAGAGTCCAGATGGAGGGTGGAATCGATGCCCACTGTATTAGCTAGAAGGTGCCAACAGAGCGAGCCCTGCTCCCCTGCTTTTCCCTACTACAGCAGAAGCCAGATCCAGATGGATAAAGCAGGAACAATGTGAATGAATCTGGTGTTACTGTGCTCTGGCAGGGGGATTGCACTAGATGATCTTTTGAGGTCCCTTCCGATCCCTAACGCTCTGTGATTCTGTGATACTGTGCACAGATAGAAGTCTTAGTTCACTCTCTTGCATTACACACCGACACTGTGAGAAGGTTCACTCAACGTTTCTCTGGCTGCAAAAAAAAGTGAAACTACTCGTAGCATTTTAGGAGAGAGTCACTTGTCTTGTAGCTCTTGGAAGACACTTCTGCACTGGATAGACAATGATGTTTTGTCTACGCTCCCCAAAATACGTGTGCACCTGTCTGTACATACGGGTCATCGTCTCATGCCATGCGCCCTTTTCTCTCTGTTTCCTTTTAGGATAAGATGAACCGTCGCCTGTCTCTGCCTGGTGGGGATAAAAGTAGCCTAAAGTGACCATCTAAGAGCCAGGTGTCCTTTGTAACCCTTTAGCTTGGACTGCTCTTCCTAAATTTAGTTTCACAGTTACCCTTTGTTAGAAAGAGCTTTTTAGTGGATCAGAATCTGTTATGCCAAATCCCAATAGAAAATTAAAGTGTTTTATATGGAGTGCAGCTGATAAAGTAACCCACCCAAAGATCTCCAAAGTCCTGGTTCCCTGAGGTGAGTGCCCTGGCAGCTCTTGCTAGCAGTGGGTGCCAGGGCTTTCCCTGCCCGTTGCCTTCCCACCTCCAGAAGAAGCAGCAGCATTTCTCAACTTCTACTTCATTGGCGTTTGAAAATTACCAGAGTTTTCAGATTTGTGCTTTCATGAATAAGAAAAAGTTACGCTGATTTAAGAGGACCCTGCCCTCCCCAGTGACCTGTCCTGGGGGAGGTGCCACTGCAGAATAGTCCTAGGTACCTGCCCTTGAGGGGGAGGCTAGGTGAGACGATAAAAGGGCTAGTGACTGATAGACTGGAGTCTTTCTACCCCGGCATGGAGTGCTTCAGCTCCGGCACCCCCTCCATCCCTTCCCAGGGTGGTGGTGGCGGGGGGGACACACACTGCTTGTGGCGTCTTGCTGGGGCTTGCTCTGGACCTGGTCAGAGAGTGTATGAGGCAAGTGAGTCTACAACAGGCTGAGCCCTGAAGGAGCTCACACTGAGGAAACATGAGGTGAAACGTGCTAGAACGGTGCTGCAGAAGGGCACACAGCCTACAGCACGGATGTGGCTGGCTGTTATTATTATGTGGCTTCCACAAATGGATTAGCAGCATCCCACGTGAGTCCAGTGCAGATGTGCTGAACCGCTGGCTGCTTGGGCTTTGCAGCCTGAGAAAGAAGCTTCCACCAGGGCTGACACAGAGGGACGTTAAACCTGACTTCAAAATGTGAACGTGCAGCCAGCCACCCCCTCTTCTTAAACACACAACTGGTAGACAACATTATAAGCTCTTTAGGGCAGGGACTGTCTCTTGTATTCCCCCTTTGTTTTGTTCTCTGCTGCTTTATTCTGACGTTGTCAGGGTAGAGGTAATAGCACTGCTATTGACAGGTATTAGAGGATTAGAGTCATAGAATCATCCAGGTAGGAAAAGGGCTGTGAGGTCATCGAGTCCAGCTGCAAATCTAACTTCACCAAGCCCACTGTTAAGCCAGGGCCGGTGTAGCCGATGATTTTCTAACCACATGCGCCCGTATTTGTGGGCATTAGGCACAGAACGCTGTAAAGGAGCGAGTTTAAGTGGGTGTAAAAGCAAAGCTGTTTGTTGTGTAAAGCAAATACCTGTTGTTTACTCTTTCGTAGGATTTTGGAAGCTGTTTGGTAATCTTTCATGGAATAATTTGTCTTCTGCTCTTCTGACAAAATAACCAATGGACTGCGATGCCACAGTAGTCATTAAGCCAAGTGGAACAAGTTCAGGAAGATGGATCTTGCGTTCTGCTGGAGAGCTGGGCAGGGAGAAATGTAGTGAACTGTTGCAAGGGCAAGTGCGGAGTCTGGCATCTGGGCAGGAGCAACCCCAGGGACCAGCACAGGCTGGGGACTGACCTCTTGGAGAGCAGTGCAGCAGAAAGAGACCTGGGGGTCCTGGTGGACAGCAGGATGACCGTGAGCCAGCAACGTGCCCTTGTGACCAAGAGGGCCAGCAGCATCTTGGGGTGGATCAGAATGGGGGTGGTTAGCAGATTGAGAGAAGTTCTCCTCCCCCTCTACTCTGCCCTGGTGAGACCACACCTGGAGTGTTGTGTCCAGTTCTGGGCTCCTCAGTTCCAGAAGGACACAGAACTGCTGGAGAGAGTTAAGCGTAGAGCAACGAGGATGATGAGGGAAGTGGAACACCTCCCTTATGAGGAAAGGCTGAGGAAGCTGGGTCTCTTTAGCTTGGAGGAGACTGAGGGGTGACCTCATTGATGTCTATCAGTATGTGAGGGGTGGGTGTCAGGAGGATGGAGCTAGCTCTTCTCAGTGTCATCTGGTGATAGGACAAGGGGCAATGGGTGTCAGCTGGAACACAGGACCATATAATTATCATAACCATATAATTATCAGAAGGACCTTCTTCACAGTGAGGGTGATGGAGCATTGGAACAGGCTGCCCAGGGGTTTTGTGCAGTCTCCTTCTCAGGAGGTGTTTAAAACCCGCCTGGATGTGTTCCTGTGCGGCTTGGTTGAGGTGATCCTGCAGGGGTATTGGACTAGAGGATCTTTCAAGGTCCCTTTCAATCCCTGATGTTCTGTGATTCTGTGGTAACTAATGATGGCCAACATTTTAATCCAAACTGGTGCTCAGAGAATAGGGGTAAAGTTTTTGATAGCTACACAAACCCAAAATTCAGTATTAACACTAAATGACATCAAGAAGCTGGGAGTGCATTATGGGCATCTACAAGATAAGATTACTGGTGTGAATGATGGGAGTGTTGTGTGTCAGACTACTAAGGTAAATGTAAGGCTCTCAGGTGAAACGGGCAATGAGAAGGTTGCTTTCGCTTGGGAGTGAATACAGTAGACTTGGAACACCCTCCCTCGAGGCTATAAACATTTGCCCATAATTGCCAGGCACTGAGTAAAATTCTTAAGTACCTGGTAGGTAGGTGGCAGTGCAGTGATTGGTCCTGATCCATTAAAAATTGAGGAGCTGCCAATGCCCCAATCAAGGAAGGAGTTACAACAATTAATGGGAACTCTAGGAGACTGGAGAAAGCACTTACCCAGGTTTTCTATTACTTCATGTCCATTATACTGTAATGGAAAAGTACAGCTTGGGAAATGGAAATTAGACTATAAAGAGGTAGCCAAAATGCTAGCTGAAGAGTTAAAAACGTATCAGTCAATGGGACTAGTACACTCTGGTGACCCCATTACAGCTGAATGGGGTTTTGCTGAAAACCTACTCACCGCAACCTTTCCACACTGGCCCTGATAGGCATAAAACTGTGTCTAAGAAAACAGAACTGCAATACTCGATACACGTATGGGAAAAGGAGTATTTCTCTTCAGTCCCAAGTCGGGAAAATACCTCAGGGACAACCTGTGTTTACTTTATGCAATTCTAAGAGGGACTGCACCCCTGGAACGAACTGCACAAAAGCCAACTATCAGGAAATAGTATGGCTACCTCACAAGAGTGGCATTAGCTATGCAAGTATCTGAAGAACTGTTATGGTTTGAAAACGGGTCAAATTTTCAGATGTCTGGATTTGTGCTTTCATGAAGAAAAGTGCATTTTAGCTTTAAGAGTCTCCCATTAACACCTAGGCTGTGACCTGACCTGGGTGAGGGTGGGCAGAGTCAGCCTATCAATGGGCGTGAATTTCAACCTTAAGCCTTTTTGGTTCTGGAGGCTCTGCACAGGGACTTAGAGGCTGAAAACCCACACCGGGCCCCGCCTCGGGGCCCTGACCCCCCCTTGCTCAGGGGCTGGGAAGCGGCTGCTGGTCAAGGTTGAATGATTCCCTCACTGCAAGTACAATATTGTGCTTTAAAAGCCTCATTTGAAGCAGCTTTGGAGAACTTCCCGATCCCCCATGGCAGTACACAAATACCCTGTCTGGATCACCTCGACTTTTTCTCTACCATTCTTTTGGGTGTCTCTACCTTTCTGAAAGAGGGGGGAGAAAGGGGGGGATGACACAGGGGAGAGAAAAGTGGCCCTCCAGACCCCCAATTTTCAGAGCTCTCCCCTACCGCACCCAAAGGACAAACATGACGCCTTGGAAGCTGCACTTGGGACTCTGGGAAGGAGACAATGAACACGGAATTCTCGCAGTGGTAATCTTAATTCTAATGTTTTCTTATTAATCTCTTGCCCTCCTTTATTTTTCCCTTTCTCCTTTCTGATCTCTCCCTCTCTCCTTTCTGATGCACTGCTGTTAAAATAAACCTATCTTGATGTATTTTTGCCCAGGTATTGGGCTCTGCTGTCGATTTATTGAAGCATATTTCTCAAGCACGTTTGCATCACCCTGTACGTTCAATGATACCTATTTATGATTGAGCTTCCCACGAATCCATATCCAAAATGGATCGTGACACTACCCCAGCAGGGCTCTTGCAACTCCCAGGTCTACCTGTTGAGGATAAGCACTGCCACAGGACACCTGGACAACACTTCTGTGGAATATGGGGCCAGTCGTGTGACACAGCTGCTGCTGACATCAGGTTTTATTTCACAGCTAATGTATCATCACACCGCCACACAGAAGGACCCCAAAGGCCCCAAGACTGTGCCCAAAGAGAAAGGGACTGCACAAAGTCTTTGCACAGGCCAAAGGCCCCAAAGGGCCGGTGCTAGAGGAACTGGCAGCCCTTGTGTGGTTGTGCTGTTTTCCAAAGAGAACAGGGGCCCGCAAGCTACCAGGGGAACTGAGAAGCCCGTGTTCACTTTTGTTTTCCGCATCAGTTCCCTCAGTGGCTGCAACAGTGGAGGAATCCAGCAGGACACTGGAGAGCAGGTGAGAGATGGGAGAGATCCCCCAAGTCTTGCTCCAGCCCCTCCTCAGCACATGCCCTGCCCACTGGCCATGGAAGGGGTGCTACACAAGGGTGGTGCTGGAGGGGCCCAGCTGGAATGGGGTCTCTTCCCTCTCCTTTGCTGCAGGGCAAGCACAGACAGCTTGAGCCGTGATGAAGAAAGAGCTACTGCCAGCCATGCCAGACTTGCCACCCCAGCAGGGCTCTAACAGCTCCCAGGGCTCCCTGTTGAGGATGAGCAATGCCACAAGACATGTGGACTTCTGTGAAGCCCCTTTAGCAGCAGGCAGTGGTCTAGTTTGTAGCCTGGCAGTGGTTCAGCTGGCTGCACCTTCAGCCTCTGCCACCCCCCTGCACTGCTGGATGAGCCACACAGAACATCTGGGATCTCATGCAAGCGATCAAGTATCCAAGGCCGAGATTCTGACTCTACAGGATCCAGGACACAGAAGTGGCCAGGTGGCAAGAGGTGGAGGGGGCCTGTGCTGAGAACCCCACTGAAAACTGGTTGGAGGACTTGGAGGACCAGTTAGTGAGGAAGCGGCTGCAGCTTCAGCCTCTGCTACCCCCTTGGTGGGAGACAGGTCCCCTGGGGGACCAGTTAGTGAAAAAAGTGGTCAGTAATCTACATCGCAGGTCCCTACTTGTGACTAAAAGCACCACAGCCGTGCCCTCTATGATGTCACAAAGGGGGCCTCAGTCCTGCCAGCACAGTCCCCGTGGCAGCAGGCAGTGGCCTAGTTTGTAGCCTGGCAGTGGTTGAGTTGGCTGCAGCTTCAGTCTCTGCTACCCCCTTGGTGGGAGACAGGTTTCTGAGTGGTCCCTCTGGGGGACCGGTTAGTGAAGAAGTGGTCAGGGGTGTGCACTGCAGCTGTGCGGGGGCTGTCATGCTGTTCCCAATCCTGACTACCCTCCTGCGCTTCATCGTGGCCTACGCCCTCCTGAAGTCCAAGAAGCCTCAGGTAGCTGTTTACTACCCATGGAGTGGGGTGGTGTGGCTTGCTATGGTGTGGAGTAGTGTGGTGAGGAACTGAGGGGCAGCGTGGCAGTGTGGTGTGGGACTCGTGTCTCACTCAGCTCCTGTGGGTCTTGCAGGGACTACGGAAGGATGAGTCAGGAAAGTATACAACAGAAGTAAGAGAAACTTTTCCCTCGGTGGCTTCAACAGTGGAGGAATCCAGCAGGACACTGGAGAGCAGGTGAGAGGTGGGAGAGAGCCCCAGGTCCTGCTCCAGCCCCTCAGCACATGCCCTGCCCACTGGCCATGGAAGGGGAGCTACACAAGGGTGGTGCTGGAGGGGCCCAGCTAGAATGAGGTCTCTTCCCTCTCCTTTTCTGCAGGGCAAGCACAGACAGCTTGAGCCGTGATGAAAGGCTACTGCCGGCCATGCCAGACTTGCCACCCCAGCAGGGCTCTAACAGCTCCCAGGGCTCCCTGTTGAGGATGAGACACGTGGAAAACACTTCAGTGGAACGTGGGGCTGTGGAACGTGCGACACAGGTGCTGCGGCCAGAACATTCCACGGTGGGGCAGCTAGGTGCCACGGTCACAAAGGAGGACATCCTGGAACTTCTGCAAATGATCAAGGTCTTCAGGGCTGAGATTGTGACTCTGTACAGGACCCTGGACACAGAAGTGGCCAGGTGGCAAGAGGTGGAGGTGGCCAGTGCTGAGAACCCCATTGAAAACTGGTTGGAGGACTTGGAGGATCTGTTGAGGCAGATGGGGCTGATGGGGGCCACAATTTGTTCCTGGTGCTGGCAATCAAAGGTGCTGGAAGGACACAGGGTCAAAGCCAACAGCAGCTGTGCACTTGAAACTACAGGCACTGCTGCTCGTGGCAGGAGCACCTGGGAGGCCCCAAGACAGAGCCCACTGAGACAGAGACTCCAGAAAGTCTGCAAATGGCTCCGTCAGGCAGCTAAGAAGGCTCTAAGAAGCACCATCTGCATCCCCGTGTGGTGACTAAGCTGCTTCCAGAGGACAAACAGGTACTGCTGGTCGTAAGAGGAGCTGGGATCCCCTTGGGGCCATCGTCCGTAGAGCCAGTGCCAGTATCCCTTAGCATATCCCCGCTGTTTGTATTCCTTCAGGTCTGGTGTCTCTGGGTCGGCGCCCACATGTCAAGGCTGGGATCAACAAGTGAAACGGCCCAACCATAATCACGGAGAGGAGCGGGGCACAGCGAACTGAGAACTGAGGGGCATTCGTTTTGATCAGCTGACGGAACCATCCATGCAAGGAGCTGGAAAAAGACTCGCAACTCTTAAAACTTTGGCAGAATGCTCAGGGAATGGGGGACCTGAAATGTATGAGGGGTGGCCCTTCCCCTTTTGCTGTGGAGTGTGTGTGTCCCTTGCCCCAGGGCACTCAGCCTGATGCCAAAGACTGCTTACAGAGTTCTTTGCCCTTTCTTCTCACAACGCGTGTAAAGGCACTGCAGGAGATTCTGTTTGGTGCGTTTTCACTTGTTCGGGCTTTTCTGCTTTCTGTGCTTAGCTATAGATTTAATAAACCCCTTGTGTTTCCCTAAGCTGCTCCATTGCCTGATTAATTCTATCAGAGACTGCCCTCGAGACCTGGCTGCCTTTCTTTCTGATGGTTTTTGTTTTTAACCGGGCACAGTGAAGAGCAAGCCAAGACCTAAGGTTCCAATCAGCATGAAATGCTTGGCCCTCATCAGACCAAGCACCAGAGCACATGCAGAAGTGAGTGAAAGGAAGGGAAAATGATCTGTGGTTCCAGAGACTATTCCCCCAGGAAGTTAGTCAGAGTCATCCTGGATGATGCAGAAGCCCTGTGCTGCAAAATACTGGTTGAGGAAGTCCGTAAAGGATTTAAATGTAGGTGGGTACCACCTGGAACATTTAAGGGCCTGGCTGCTTTTAGATCTGCTGTGCAAACTGCTAATTCAGTATTTGAGGCCATGATTGCAGGCAACGAAATTGCCAAAAACATGGAGGAGATGAACAAAACTCAGCTCTTGGGCCAAAAAAACCGAGTCTAAAAAAGGTGGCATAACAATACACACATGGAGGAGAACTCCTAACCTCGGCCTTGTATCTGGGATCATGGAAACAGTCTGTTCCTGATGGATTGCACTGCGTGGAAGGGACCCATGGTGGAGCAGTTCATCGAGAACTGCTGTGGGATTGACCCCACAGTGGAGCAGAGGAACAGTGAGGAGTCCTCCCTCCAAGGAGGCATAAGCAGCAGAGACAACATTCGCAATCCGCAGTCCCCTGTGCCACTCAGGGGGAGGATGTGAAAAATTAGGAGTGAAGTTAAGCCTGGGAGAATGGAAGGGTGGGGGGAAGATGTTTTAAGATTTGGGTTTATTTCACATTATCCTACTTGGATTTGATTGGTAACAAAGTAATTTCCCCAAGTCAAACCATCCAAATTGATGAGTTATCTCTCCATGTCCTTGACTGATGAGCCTTTAATTGTGTATTCTCCTCCCTGTCTAGCTGAGGATGGGAGTGACAAGAGCAGCTTTGGTGGGTACCTGGTGACCAGTCAAGGTCAACCCAAACGTGACTAAGACAAAGTTAAGATGTAATGTCCTGCCCACTTGTGGCTCAACTGCTTTATTCTTCAAGCAGTGTTCCTTGTGAAGCTACAATACAGATACAGGATCTGGCCCTTGTATCTTATTTCTAGAGTAAAATCTGAAAAACAATTCACGCTGAAGTCTTTGGCATTTCACAGAATTCCAGAATTGTTTGAGTGGGAAGGGACCTCTAGAGATCATCTAGCCAACCCTCCTGCTAAAGTAGGATCGTCTAGAGCACGCTGCACAGGACTGCATCCAGGTAGATTCTGAGTACTGCCAAAGAAGACTCTGCAACCACTCTGGGCAGCCCATTCCAGTGCTTCATCACTTGCACAGTAGGGAAGCTCTTTCTCATATCTAAGGGAAACCTGTGTTCTACCTTGTGCTCCTTGTCCTGGAGCACTGGGCACAACTGAAAAACTGAAAACAGTTTGGCTCCATCCTCCACTTCTTTCAGCCTGTCTTCACAGGAGAGATGTTCCAGGTCCCCAGTCATCTTTGCTGACTCTCTCCAGTAGTTCCATCTCTCTTGAACTGGGGTGTCCAGAAATGGACACAGTATTCCAGATGTCACCTAACCAGGTCAGAGTAGAGGGGGAGGAGACACTCCCTTCATCTACTGGCCACACTTAATGCACCGACTACACCAAGAGCCTGACCAGGAAGATGGCCACAGACACTGAGAGTCTGCCAGAGCTCAGGAGCAAGCAAGGAGGGCCCAGACTCTGCCAGACATTGTTGCAGCCCAGGGTCACGATTAAATCTCTGTGTTCTTTCTCCTTATTCTGGTTCTCTACAATTTCAGCGCAGACTCTAGTAACGTGCGCGGCACTGGGCCGTCTTCGTGCGTGAAGTTCTTGTCAACTCGAGCATGAAGTGAACGGTGCGGGGCCCTGGTTTGAGCCCCGCGGGGGTCACGCACGCAGGGAGAGGTGCCGAAGTTTGCGGAAGTCGGCAGGAAACTGCCCCCGGCTGCAGGCCCAAAGGTGCGCGGCCTCAGCCACTCTGCGCCTCCGTAAATGAGTAGCTTTGGGGGGGCTGGTTTCGTTTTTCGCTTGTTTTCCTTGTTTTGTGGGCAGTTTCTTCCTTCGGGGTTGTTCTTCCTCCCGATGTTGTTAGGGACGGAGGGGAGGAGCCGCTCCGCCGCCGGCCCAGCGCTGATGACGGAGGGAAGGGCCCGCGTGTCGCAGCAGCCCCTGTTCGGAATGTGGGGACACGCAGCGGGGAGCCGGCAGGAGCAGAGCTGACCGGGCAGAGACGCCCAAGTCCGTCGGGAGAAGCCGTGACTTGCGGAGCCCCGCGTTGAAAGCCAGTCGGAAGGCGCCCCAACGGCGGCCGAGCCGCAGCCGCAGCCGCAGCCGCGGCGCTCGGACAGCGCAGGGACGGCCGTCGGGGCGGTTGCTGGGAGCGCGGGAAGGCGGGGCGCGGTCGCCGGCTGCTTTGTGCCGCTGTTCGGGCAGCCGCGCCCCGGGGCCTTGTGGTGTGGGGCTGGGACTTCTCAGAAAGGGCTCTTCCGCCCTCTCCCTTTTTCGGCGCAGTCTTTCTTTAACGAAAGACTTCGGGAACGAAGTGGGAAGAGGTTTTCCTGGAGGTGCCAGTCAGCTCAGAGGAAGAGCAGGCCCTTCACCTGATTTCTCCGCAGGCTGGAAGACAAAGGAGCTATCAAAGCCATATCCCTGTGCTCCATGTAGACACGTTCTGTGATAAAAGATTCACCCCAAACAGTGTTCCAATCCAATGTATATTTATTAAGTGACTAGAACCAAGCAAAACCAGCGCTGGGTACGCCGGGGGTCTCTGCCCCCTCAGGACGCACCCCGCAAACAACACCGCAGTCCCGTACGTAACCCAACACTGGCTGCGTGTTCACAGGAGCCGTGCTTTCCCGCGAACTCTCCACCTCCAGGCGTTTTGTCGTTTCACTCATTCTTTCTGCTTTTCCCCAGCTTTGTGGATGCCGCAGGGTGTGGTACTCCCGTTGAATACCTAGTGATAGTTCACATGTAAAATGCGTGCCCTAATCAGAATCAAGGTACTGGATTGTCCCGTATCTAGGTATCAAGTGCTCTAGCAAAATCTTCACCACCATCTGTGCTGTAGCTCGTGCCACAGGATAAGCTTCCACCCAGTGTGTTAAATGATCGATTATTACTAGGAAATAGTTTATCCTTATTTGGAAAATTCCAATACAGCCGAATTGTTTAAGGAAATGATCATTTAACGCCTTTGTACCCCAATGTGTCTGCATATGCAATCGTTCTCATATTTGCCTGGCAGAGGCTTTCTCCCTTGTTCTAACTTAGCTCCTGTTTTCTCCAATTTTGCCTGTTCCTCAGGGGTAAACGTTTTCTCTCCCTCTTTTTGTTCTTCCTCGTTGATGTCCTCTTACATGCACCACTGCTATCTCCTTTGGGTCTCTTAATGCTCTTAAAATTTTTACTATTAATTCTTGATGTGTAAGATTCCTCCCTTGAGTATTAATTAAACCTCTCTCTTCCCAGATTTTTCCAAAAGTGTGGACCACCTCAGATGCATACTGAGAATCTGTGAACATAGTCCCACTTTTCCCCTTTCATAGGTTCAGGGCTCTATATAGAGCATACAGCTCACAAGCCTGAGCTGACCGTGATGAACTCAAAGGTTCTGATCCCACAGGCTCTAGATCCTTATTAATTACTGCATCCTTCTACTACTCGGGAGGAGCAATCCACAAACAGTGTTTCCCCTTTCTCTAATTCAATATCCCTTAAATCGGGTCTCACTTCAGTCTGGGTCTCAGTTACTTCTAAACAGTTGTAATTTCTTGGACGGTTCTCCAAACACAAATTGTGCTGGACTCTGAGCAGAGGTCACCCTCAGTTCTAAGTCGGGGGAGTCAATTAATATTGCTTCATATTTTAGAATCCGGTTATCCGTTAACCATTTTCCGCTTTTTGTTGTAAAACACTTCTGACGTTGTGTGGAGTATACACCTCGAAAGGGGCACTAAAGGTAATTTTCTGTTAATATTGCTGTAGCAGCCAAAGCCTGGAGACAAGCAGACCATCACCCCCCACTCACTGGATCAAGTAACTTAGAACAACACCCCATGGGTTTCTTCCCTGGGTAAAGTGAAATCCTGTTCTAAAGTTCGTCCAAACATATTTGGTGACTCTGTGAGTCCCTGTGGCAGCACAGTCCATCTTATTTGTCGTTTTTGCCCCATTTCGGGGTCCTCCCACTCAAAGGCAAAATAATCTCCGGATCCCTTGCCCAGAGGGCAGGCCCAAAAAGCATCTTTCGAATCTATTACACTGTACCAAGTATGTTTGGGAGATACATGACTCAGTGAGGTGTAAGGATTAGCCACCACGGGGAATTTGGTGATTGTTTGCTGATTTACAGCTCTCAGGTCCTGTACCATCCTATACGACCCATCCAGTTTCTTTACAGGAAGGACAGGTGTATTGTGAGGGGACATACATGGTTCTAGAGTTCCTTTTCCCAGCAGTCTGTTGACCCTCCGTTGGTATAGGATATTATTTGACTCTAATTGGACGATGCAGATCTATTACTTGGACTTATATGTGGTCCATTTCTATTTTTCCAATCTCCCTTATACCATACTGAAGGGTTAACAGCTTTTTCATTCTCTTGTGTTACATTATATAACTTAGTCTGCAGTTTGTCCCCCTGACTCTGAATGCTCAAATTTAACTTCAAAATTAAGTCCCTTTCTAATAGATTGTATTCAACTTCAGGGAGCAAACGTAAGTCATTAAGACAAATTTTTTTCTATTCCTTTTGGAAGTGTCTGAATAGTTGTTTTTCAAAACTTTATGGGGACCTAGTGGTAATTTTATCAAGGGCTCTGTTGATGTTGAAGTCCCAAGGAGATAGAGCCCCTGACAGCCCTACTCTTCTTCCTTGTTCCCGTTTCTGAACATGTCCCCTCTTAGTGCAGTAGTGGCAGACGGGGGGTTGTGAATCTTTCCCGAGAAGGCGGTCCCCAGGCTGTGTGCTTTTGCTTTCGTTTTCTGTCTCTCTTCATCTCTCCCAACTTAGACCTTCTGGGCTTCTCTACATGATTCCTCTAATCCCTCTCCCTGCCAGTCTTCTAGATTTTCTGGTTTCCTTCTTCTGTCTGCCGAGGATTTTGCTACAAGTTGTGTTCTAAGAAGCGCGGTCCTGGCCACTGTGTTTGGTCAATTCCAGAATACATCTGCAAGCTTTTTCTTAACCTCTCCAATGACTCTGTTGAAGATTCATCTTTCCCTTGTTGTTCCTATCTCCTTCTTCCTCCTGACTAAAGTGTTCTTTTGAATTAAGATATATATTTAAGGCTTGGCAAATCCAGTCTTCAAAAGATCCTTTTATGGGGCCCTTTTTGTTCCAATTACTAATACTTTCTAATGGACTTTCAAATGGCATGCCTGGTAATTTGCTCCCTTTTTCCTGGTCCTGGGTCCCCAATTCTTTCTGACCCACCTAGGAATTTTACTGTGCAATTCCTACAGCCCTTGGTCACCGGTAAGAGTGTCTTGCAGGGGGCTTAGGACCCTCACCCACCCACGAATCCTATAGGAATCGCTTCGGTCCTTCACCGGTCAATTCCCTCATGGGAGATTGGAACACGAGTCAAACTGGACACATTTCACAGTGAGGTTCAGGTTTCACCAGATTGCTTTTCAGTAGCAACTGCTCTTTAGAGCAGATCAACACTCCGCAGAAGCATCCAGCTGCAGGAAGGAAAGCAAATCTCAAGAGAGGTCAGCACCCAGCCCTTTTGTTTCCTTCAAGCGTATTTCTCCCCTTTGGGGAGCCTCAGCAACTATGACTTCCAGTGCAGGTATTCTGCAGAACAGCCAGCTTGAGTGGGAAGGGATTTGCTTACCACTGCTAGCACATACAGCATTTCGCCTCCTCTGGACTCACTGCCTGGTGCTATGCAAGTGTCTTAACTCTTCACTAGACATGAAGTAATCCCCAAACTGACAGGCTGGGAAAAGGATATGTGGGTAGCATAATATGCAGTAGAAATAAAATCAGTAAAGCATTAGACTTACTGACCTCTTTACGCTGTGTTTGCTTTTCTGTGCATCACAGCCTGTGCTGGCTGATGGATCTTCTGCCATCTGGAGAGCAAAATAAGCAAATAGGGTGTGCCTTAAAAGACAACAGTGGACTTGTATCTCCAGTCTGGTTGGCCTTGCAGCCTTCTGGACTTGTTTCAGAAGAATATCAGGTAACAGAAAAAGTCACCTTTTGCCTTCTATTTCCTGCTTTTCCCTGGTTGATAAAATGTCTCAGTTACTCAATATGTGAAATTTTAAAAAGAGGGGGGTTTAATTCACTTATGAAACATAGGCTAAAACTAGGCAAGTTTATACCCATTCAGATGTATTTTGAGAAAAACCTCATGGATTAAAACTTATGGAAAATTCCCAAGAAGGAACTTACATATTGGCTTAAAATCCGAATGTGTTTTGAGTCTGCTTGAAATCTCATGCTCTGTTACCATTCCCCATTACTTTAAAAGAAGATAAGAAAACTGAGCCTTTCTTTCATGTTTCTCTGGTGTCAGTATTTCTCTGGAGCTGATGGACAGTCAGTGTTGTGTAACATTATAATAATCACAGCTTTTAAGAGAAGAGTAATATTACAGTGAAACTGCAATTTCACTCCTGATTTTCCTTCCCATTATGTACATGAATGACACAACTTCCAGTTATAGGATTACATCTTACTTTTTCATTGTGCCCTGCTTTATCTGGTTCACAGCAGGATGGTGTTCCTGATCAAAAGATCATCTAGATCCTGCTGTGGCAGGGGGATTGGACTAGATGATCTTTTGAGGTCCCTTCCAACCCCTAATGTTCTGTGATTCTGTGACTCTGTGAAAAGAAGTTACTTCATATTTTCTTTCTCCAGGCTATGGATAGGTATCTTTTTCAAACCCTGACCTCAGTGGGTTATTAATTTGCTCACAGCACTTTCATCAGAGTGCTTTGTGCAGCATTCCATGACACTGAGGAACCATTTGCACATACTGACACTTAGAATGCCCTAGTTTGATGAACTGCTGTTATCACTCCTATTTTACAAAATAAAAGCTGAGACAGAGAGGGAAGAGAAAATGTGTTTAAGCTTCTTGGAACCAAGAGTTTGAGAGAGACCCAAGTGAAAACCAAGCACAGAAACAAGTAAACAGTATTTGTGTGCCATTTTATTGACGTCTGGGTATATTCTAAAAAAGGCTGGAAATACTGATTCATTATCATCACCTATACTAATGTATCTGTCTGACAACAGGAGTAGGATGAGGTCTTTCCTATATCCTGCACAAACAACAAAAATGGAAAGTTTTGCCTGTTTGAATTTTGCCTCAAACATTTGAATATTTTTTAACAGCAGACAAATGATGAGACTTTCAGTACTTGGAAGGGCTCACACCTTCACAGAATCACAGAATCACAAACCATCAGGGATTGGAAGGGACCCCAAAAGATCATCTGGTCCCATCCCCCTGCCAGAGCAGGATCCCCTAGACCAAGTCACACAGTAACATGTCCAGGCGGGTTTTAAAAGTCTCCAGAGGAGACTCCACAGCCCCTCTGGTCAGCCCCTTCCAGTGCTCTCTTACCCTCACTGTGGAGAAGTTCCTTCTCATATTTGTATGTAACCTTCTATGTGGAACCTTTTCCATCTTCTTCTGTAAGGGTGGTCCTCTCCCAAGTTTCGGCTCCTGATTTCCAGTTCTTCATTTATCTGACTCTTTATTCCAGTCATTTTGCCCTCATCCAGCAAAGCCTGTTTTTTCCCCCCAGAATTTCTTTGTCTTCTTCCCTGACCTTCCTGTGCACAAGAAAAGTGTCATTTTTTGTAAAAGGCTTAAAAACACAGCTCTTGCACAAAGCCCATTCCCACGTCTATGCCACATTTCATCTTCAAAGTAATGGGAGAACAATGTAAGCTTCTCAAATAGAAAAGTGCCAGCAGATCTCCCACGCCTCCTCCTTTTTTGTTCCCCAGATGGATGCCATCTCTCTGCAGAAGTCGCTTATATCAGTAGATTAATAATATCAACCTAGAGGGGCATGGGAACAGCCCAGGTGACCTTATCTTCTTTTAATTAAAAAAGCCCTGGTTTGAGATGGGGTGTTTTGCAAAATATAAAATGTCTTCTCTCTAGTATTACGAGTCAGTAGTGGCTCCCAGATCCTGCTATAACTCCTCCATAAAGAAAAGGATGGATCCTGCTCAGTTCCATGTGCTGAATGTGCCAAAGACTTTTGCTGCAGCAAGGACAAACAGGCTTAATGTTTCTGCAGTGAGTGAGCCTGCCTTGAAGCACCCTCGCACTCAAGGCCAATGCACGGGGAAAGAATTTGAGTTGTTCCTAGTGATAGGCAATTGCATTACATTCTTAATTTTTTTTAACCTGTCTGTAAACTCCAGTCCCTCCCCTGCTGCACCAAACACTCCAGCTGACCTCTTCTCTAGAGATGGTTGAGCCTTCTTGGAAGAGAATACTGCAGAACCACTAATGGTGGCAAATTAACTGTCAGTTTAATGACTACTGAACTGCTTACCTTCACTGAAGGGTCAAGGCTAAATAACTCAGCAAATATTTGAAGCTGGCAGTCTTTTAGAAGAGATGAGACTTGTGTCACTGTTACCTTAGATGTGGAGATGAAGAGCTGAAGTCAAGCAGTCGCTGATGGCTTGTTCCACCTGACCTGCTGCCTCAGGCTTTCTCCTGTTTATTGTTTTCTTTAATGATTCTTTTCAAGTTGTAGAGGAAGAAGTAAGATGAGCTTCCAGCAACGTCTGGCTGCCTCTGGCCTATCATCATGTGAGCTACCAGCAATGGTCAGCAATCTCCACTTCTTGCTTTGCTGCTACACTCTCTGAGAACCAGGAGAATGTACTTTTCCATGTATTCTAAGGGTCCTCAATGCTGAATCAAAGGGCTGTGAGATCACAGCCGCCTCAACATTTGCTGCGCTGAACAGTCTTAGCAACATAGAGATAATGTGAAGCTGAAGCTTGGAAGGCTGCTGTCATCTGGAAGGATATCAGTGGCTATCTATCACTCAACTTCCTGCAACAAGCCTTGGCAAAGAGAAGAAATAGGGAGATATCCTCTCTCCTTGCAAGAAGAATCTTTCATCCAGAGGAGGAAGAGAAAACTTTCTCCTCAGGCACTTGTATCTAGAATATGCCAAACCTCTTTCAAAAGCAATGAAGTGTTTGACTGTCTCAGATGACCAAGACAAGATGCTTCCCTAGATACCCTGCTCATTGTAAAGCTAATCTCAGAGGTGTGTTATATGATGTTGCAGATGAGGATATTTTGGCTTTGGACAAGGTACGTTTTGTACGGAAAAGGCTAAAGAGAATGTCCCAAGACTTGAAGTGCTCTCTCTCCTCAGTCTCGGACAGGCACTCATCTTTGGACTGCAGCTGGAGAGTGCTGAAGAAAGCCAAGACGTTAAGGAGTCATCTCGCTTCACTGTAGGTTACTACAGCTGTGCTACTGACTCCTGTGTTTTTTTCATAGCCAGTGGAGACAAAGGAAAGGACTTTGTTGGTTTGATATTGTTATGTTTCTGAGCTCCTCAAAGTAGTCGGGGGATTTTGTTTTCTAGAAAAATGAGAATCAGTTTTCTGAAGTCTGCAACAGTAGACTCAGACCAATTTTGGTGCTTTTTATCTTGTCCAGGCTTCAGAGTGAGGCTTGATTAAGAAAAGCCCGTGAAGGGAAGGAAAATCCCTGGATTTTTATTATAAAACACTTGCAAGGTGTTTGAACACTGCAGTAGGCAATGAAAGTTCTGTTCTCCACTCCCTTAAACCTGCTCCCTTATCCAGACTGAGGGTTTGGGGACAAAGACCTGTTCCCTGAAGGGAAGCAGCCCCAGCCATGCTGAAGGAACATCTTGCAGGAATGATCATCATCTTTCAGATGCTCCTCCTTGGCCACATGGACAGCATGGTATGGGTCTGAGTGGAGAGATGTAGGACCTACAAAAGGTTCAGACCGACAGACAGCAGACCTGGCAGCAAACCAGGAACAGGGAACTAACTCTGGAGGTAGCAGAGTTCACTAGCCGAGTCTCTATTCAGCCCATTACTTGTCAGTACTCATCAGGTACTGCAAGGGCTGCTTTTTCAAACTGACCAGTTCTGCTATATGTCAGTCCTCAGAAAAGGGCAAGATGAGAATGGGCAGCACAAGATCCTCCTAGGTAACCAAAGAAACGCAACTAAGCTTTTGTGAACACCTTGAAATACGAGAAGGAAGGTCTCTGTTCATCATCACTCTTCCAGAGCTGTACGCAGTGGTGCATGAAGAAAAGACTTTTGGAGACGTTTACTCCAGAGAGACAGCACTGATTCTGCCCCCTCACCTTCCATGACACAGACGCCTTTCTGCCTTTCCCAAATTAGCCGATTTGGCCACAGAGACAGGATCTGACATTTGTCTTAGAGCATTATTTTATTCGGCCAATAGCTCCACTTCTTTCTCCACGTCTTTCAGGGACCGTTTTGCAAGTGTAAGTGTGCAGGAAGCCTGTGAGTCAGGCTGTCCAACTGCTGCTTCGTGGGCCGCGGGTTAATCAAATCCCATGTTAGTTTTCCCATTGAACTTAGCGTTTCCTCACCTAGTGTCTTCTGAAAGGTGGAAGTTGTCTGGGCTCACGTAAGAATTGCAAGGGTACATCAGAGCACATTGAATCCTCAAGAACAGACAAATTCATAAGCAGCACCAAGGATCAGTTTAAGTTCTGCAGCACAGGATCTCATAAAAATATCTTAGAAATAGAGCCTGTCCTTGTAGCACGGAGAAAGACTGCAGGTAAGTGGGAATAAAGATATTCTTACCTCTGGCTGAAATAAAACACAGGACTTTTTCCTACTGGGAATAGACCCTCAAAGACTCTTCTCTTTGTTAAACTTTATCCTATAGGACAGTCACGTCAACTCTTCCTCCATCAGGAAAACTGAGAATTATGGTGCTTCGGTAGCTTTTGGAAAGTACCTTGAAGTCCAGGGTGAACAAGTGGTGCATCGCTGCTGCGAGACAGATAGAGGCTTTCCAGATACATATGCAGAGAAGAAACATGCTGGTCCAAAAAGATGTAATACTGGTGGGAAGCACTGTCTAGGGCTGTGCTTGGCATTATGTGCTGCACACATTTCTGTGCCTCTCCACCCACTCGTGTTACTTAGATAATTTTCTGAAAAGGTGAGCTCTGTCTGTCTCTGCTGCATACTAATAAATCACGGTCTGTTAAGTCTGAAAAGTCTTGCAATTTCTTAACTTCCCTTCTCCTTAAGTCCCAAGTGTACAGTAGTTATCGATACCTACAGTTCTCCCTCTTCAAAAGTGTGGCAGTGAATCTGGCCTGACGCAGCATGTAGACTACAGAATCACACTCACAAAATGCTGGTGAAGAAACATGCTAGGAAAATGCTATCACAGAATCACACAGAACACTAGGGCTTAGAAAGGACCTCGGAAGATGATCCTATCTAATCCCCCCGGCCACAGCAGGATCCCCTAGATCCAGTCGCACAGGAACATGTCCAGACAGGTTTTAAATGTCTCCAGTCAGCCCTTTCCAGTGCTCTGTCACCCTCACCTGGAAGAAGTTCCTTCTCAGATTGATGTGGAAGCTCTTCTGTTCCAGCTCACACCTGTTACAGAATCACTCTGGTTGGAAAAGAACCCTGGGATCATCGATATGAAACCAAAGAATTTGGGTGTAGCAAGCCTGTGATTTGGGAATTCAGTGGTTAATACAAGCTTATACCCCAGCCAGGTAAACGGTCTGAACTGCCCTCGAACCCCACCACACTTTGGCACAAATAGCTGCTTTCTAAGTCACATCCATCCGTGCATCCGTTGCCAGATAACCTGTAGTTTCGGTACTGAACTGCTTTTCACGATGGATTTCTTTCTGAGGGATATGAAGGCTGCAAAGGCTTGGAAAAAAACCACCTAAAACTACTGAACAGTCCTATGTTTTCTGTGTCTGAATCCTCCATTTCTGTTGGTTCACATTCAGCCGTAGATAGGTCTGACTGTGCGCTTTGGTAGCTGATGTGTCCAGACACTTACTGTTTGTTTTTTGAGGAGCCCAGAAGAGTTAATAAATGAAAACAAAACTACAGAGAAACAGAGTTTCTCTCCAATTAGTAATGAAGCCCACATTGTCTGGTTTCAGAGAAGGCTGGCATTACAACGTGAGCGCTCACAGCACTTCAAGCTAAAAGAGCAGTGAAAGGCTCTCATTTCTGACCATATTGTCCTGCTGACTGGAATGAAGTGCAAACCCTTTTTTAAAATTCAGCTTTAATTTAACAGTTTTGGGAAACAGCTGGATTTTCCGTAAAATTAGATTAAAACATTTAGTAACCCTATTGCAGAAATGATGACTTTGAATTCTTAGACATTTTTGCTGACTAAGCTCTACCAGGGACTTACAATTAAACCTCTACCGAAAAATAACCCAGACCATTTTTCATCTGGGAACATCAGGGTTAGTGTATCCGTGCTGGCAGGTATCTAAGAAGCATGGTCTGTGACACTAAAGTATGAAGAAAGGTCACTTCATCTAATTCTTTTGGTGCTGCTGATTTGAATTGGTAGAAATTGCAGTTGAGTAATTCTAGTTCAAGCCACCAAAGTGCTAACTGGTAGTCTGAAAACACCAGGGAGGTATACTTCTTTGCATGGCATTTAATCGAGCCATGGCACTGCTTGCTGGTACGTATTAATGGTGGTGTAAGTTTCCATGGGCTCCAAAAATAAAAGCTGGGTAAATAAAAGTAAAAATCTAGCAGCAAATATCATATATAAAGGTTTAAAACAGCCTCCAATTCAGGAAGAAAGTCTTTCCTCACTGTTCTGGGAAAGCATGGCTATATCCTTAGCTCTTCGATGATCCTGATGGTCTGTAGCTACTAGTGTCCCCTAGGTAGGTATTCTGAAGGAGAAGACACCAGGATAGAAGAGATTTCATCCTGGCTCTCCTTATGATGTCTTCTGTAAAGCCTGTTTGCTGGAATATGGTCTGTAATAACCGTGGTTGGTAGAACTGCTCATGTGAGACTCCTCTGGATGCAGTTTCTACCTGAGGGTCCCATTGCACCTGGCAATGGCTCAGTTAAGGGCATGTTGCTCTGTAAGACCATGCTGGGTCCGTCCATGGAAGAAATTCTTCAGTAGCAAATGAGGTACCATGAGAGTGTTGCTTGCCTGTTGTAGCTCAGGTATTTACTTCTTGCTGGGTGCCTTTCTGAACAACAGCATCTTCTGTATTATTCTGTATTAGGCCATTTGATATGACCAGGGCTTTTGGTAATTGCACTTGTCTGGGCCATACTGCCACCACAAGAGCTCTGTCTTCTGCAGCACTTCCATTGCCTCAACTGTCAGCCTTCAGATTTCCACCAGGATGTTGCTGTGTCACTTTTGCGGTCCTACCCCATCACCCTCTCAAGCAAGATGTCTTCTATCACTGACCGAGAATGTTACAGAAAGTCTTCAGGCAGCTAGGTTTTACGTATCCCTTTTTCCACAAGCCAAGAAGTGAGCGTGTGAGATTCATCTGGCAGGTGCTCTCAGTGTTTCTTGCTACTTAGCAGGAGGCTCTGCTGTTTTGTTTCCTCATTTTCTTTATTTTCTCATTTTCACCAGAAAATAATCCAAAGCATAGACTTTTTTTAAACCTCTGAGTGGAAGGAGAACGCCTGAATAAGGGTCTAATTCTTTGTCTCACTTCACAGACAGTGTTGAGAGCTACCCTGTTGTACTCCTCCTAGCATGTATTTTAACAGGAGTAAACACCAGGGACCTCAGTATGAACCCTGGAGGACAGCCTTAAGCAAAGCACAGACACTGGGAGTACTTACTACTCCCAGTAAACTGGGAGAACACTAAACTATGGAGTTATTCCATCTGCTCTTGTTCCGTTTGCAACAACCCAGCTGTCAGAGCAATGTCACGGCAACATGGGAACACGTGCATAGCAGTGACAACCACTCGTTGAGGTGAGGATGCTTCATGAGAAGCAGAATTACAAACTTCCTTAAGACAGACGTAATATTTTACCTGCCTTTAAAAACACAGCAATTGCTTTGATTCACAGGATAGAAACAAGGCTGTTGCTGTGAGCCTCTAAAACCAACTCTACCTATGAGCCTAGGAGAAGAAAAAAAAGCCTGAAAGGTGGGCTGAAAAAATGCTTTTGGTGTATGTGAAGTCCCAACTGTCCTGTTTCCTTCAGTGCAGTAATTTGTTCAGTACATTATTATTCAGTGCATTCAGGACTGCATTTCCATGATGGCAAAAGCAGTTCCTTGGAGACACCTGCTTTTCCTGCACTGTGCACAGAGATGCCTTCAACACCATTACTAGAATAATGTAGTACACACAGTTACTTTGGATTAAATGATAATTCATGAAGTCTCTTACGTTTTGGACAATACAGATCTTGATGCCTGTGGAGCTTGAGTTGGGCAGGGAAGCAGTCCTGTCACTGAGAAAGTTCCAGAGCTGTACACAGTAGGAGTTTAGAGTAGTTAGCATGGGATAAAGCATGTGCACAAGACTTCTCCAATCCTTTCCTTAATCCACTCCCACCATTTTGGGCCACAAAGCCAGTTTCTGCAATCACCAGAAAGGCTGGTTCCACATTTCTGAGCAGGTGTTAATACGGTGCATTCACTTTCCTGGGACACATGCACAAAGATCAGTAGAGCACTTGGAAACTAGTTGTGATCTCAGTATTATCCTGTGTCCACACAGCACAGCCTTCCTGCACTCGTGAGCACATCTCCATGCTTCTGCTGGCGCACTCATCCACACCCTACCTGGGGGCAAGGTGGTGGTGCTGAGCTCTCAGTTGTCCAGCTGTCTCTTCCAAGGTGGGTGGCTTTCTGTGCCTTCAATGCCATGTTCTCTTCAGGCAATCTGAAAACCAAACCACTACACAGCAGCATAAAATCAGCTTAGAGTTCTTAATTGAATACAAATAACGTCACTTGTGCCCACTGCCGAGGAAGTCTGGTTGATACAGGTGGTGAAGGTGGGGGTTAAATCCCTCTTAGCACCTCCATCTTCAGAAAACCACTCATGATCTGATTTATGTCTTCATGTTAACAAAATGCAGTCAGGACGTTCTTTGTTCTTAGGCTCATTAATTGGGGCTCTGGGCTTGAATCCTAAGCTTGTCATCAGAACTCCGACTAAAATAACACCCAGTAAGAGAAACCAAACATGGATTCTGAAAGTGACTGGCAAGATCCAGAGAAGGAAAAGTAGCAGGACACAGCTGCTTTTAGAGGCACGCCAGCTTCTGCTGGAGAATTTCTACTCTCTTTCGCTGTGTAATGCAGATTATATCACAAGTTTTAAACCTCACAAGGTAGCTACAAGCCACTAAAGCCTGTTGGTGGAACCTTCAGTCACTTAGGCTGCTGTAATTCACAAAATGGATTTTATTTAAATAACAAAGAAGAATTTGTACATATTTTATTGAGCATATTAGAAGACAACAAGAGATTCGTGGCAAAAGCCGTACCTCTAAATAGAAAAGGGGAATTAGTAAAAAATAAGGTTCTTAACCAACATGAAACATTAATATTTTGCTTTTAGGAGCTCTGAATTTTAAAGACTGAGAACTCTACTTACTTTAAACAGTTCACACATACCCACATCACAAAATCTTTGTATTGCACTATAGCTCCTTGTTCAAAGAACATACAATGCGCAGTGTGCACCTGCGTTACCCACATCAGCAACACACCAGCACAGCCCGACAAGAACAGTCTAGAACAGGTCAGAGGGGTTGTAAGTTTACTGGGAGAAGTATGGCAGGAAAACTGAGAAATCTGGAACACTAGTATCTAAACCAAGTCCTGTTCCTTGGTAGCAATGTGAAAGACATTAGGACCACAGCTGTGCTACTGTCCTAGGCAGAGGTAGCATAATACTGTGGCTTTAAAGAATTTCTTTGAAATAAGGCTCATCTGGCTGGAAACCATATAATAACTGAAGAGTTCCTGTAATACTAGCCCACAGTATAGTGTGGCAGCACTTTGGGATCCACTCATTTACCTGTGGCTGCCAAATCAAGTAGGTGCACTCTCTCTTTGCGGCAGCACATAAACAGTTCGGTGCAAAGGTGGTAGCACCAGTTACTCCTTTTTTCCTCCTCATCCTCAGCTCTATGGAAAATGCTAACCGTTGAGAACACGACAGTGGGTGGCCACAGATGAACCACAAAACAGAAGTCCTACCTAGTTGTAAAGGAGTCCCTTGGAAGAGGTGACAGTCAAAGCAACTCCAGTTACGTGGCCAATACAGAAAAAACAAGCAAGTCTATAACATTAGTGAAAGATCTACACTGCCACTGTAGTGCTTAAGTGTGTCCCCCCCACCTTGAATCTGAAATTCAAGATAAAGGTCACTTTTAGTGTTCAGTACAGGTAGAGGTTCTTGGCAGGGAGATGGCATTAAAGCTGAATGCTTCTCTCCCAAAAGAGTTCAATAACAAACACAGCCAGTTTTCCAATTTGTAAAGGCTCTCCCTTCTTTTGTGTGTTATAATCCACTTCAGCATCCTTAGTTAAGTCATGGGGAATGTGAGGAGAGCAACCTTTCATAGTATTTACGTCTGCCTCACTGTGGGTATCAGGTGCTTGGCTCTGCTGAGGCACTCAGGTGCTCCTGAGTCTGCAAACGGGTCTGTCTTCTCAGGCTGGGTTTGCAGCACAGCACAACTAACATTGCGTTGGGTACTACAAACATGTTTAAACAAGTTCCACACGCACAGTCTTGACACAACAACTTCTACAAACCACTGTAAAAACGGGACCAACTTCACTGATCGGCGGTCCAAACTCCAAGGCAGATTGGTTAGTCATTAAAATCAAAACACGAGAGTATTAGAAATGAAACTAACGTTTGGCTTAGGCGTCATTATGTGTCTTGTAAAAAACTGTCGTAAGACATGAACATGTAGAAAATTGAAAACCCCACCATTTACAGGAGTACCCCTTGTACTATGCCTGTGTGTAGTTTGTTTTCCATTAGTGCCAAGCCATTAACCCCAGTCCTCAGTTTTGAGATGGCCAACCAAGACACCTCAGGCTAAACAGAGCCACCTTGATTTCTCCCATGAGAACACAGTCAATTATTAACCAGACCCAGCAAAGAAACACCAACCCCCTCCCCAGCCCACCCTCCAGCTTTTCCATGGCAGAGAGCCCCAAGACGCCCCAGCGAAACCCCAGAACTTGCAAGGTGGCCTTCTCTTCTCGTTCCCCACAGGGTTACGATTGCTGTCCCTGAATGGCATTGTGCTGGCTCTGCCCTGCTGCCAGCTTCGGCTGCGTTCAGTCCGTGTCACTCGTTACTCACGACCAAACCTTTTTGTTCTTGTTGTTCCTTCTGCGAGTTTGTTTTGTTTTGTTTTCAAATAAATAATGAAAGTGTACAACATGCTTCTGCAAGCCCATGGCTGCTGATTATTAGACAATACGTACTCTGTAAACTGGTTTGGCCTCTGGTGAATCGGCAGGCTATTGAGACGCTTGCAGTCAAAGAGCAGCACCTTGTGTTGAGTGCATTGTGTTGAGGTGGAGGATGAGTCCTCAAACAGCACGAAGCTCCTGCCCAGTGTGGTAGGGGAGCATCAGCACGAAGAATCTACAAGTCTTTGGCGAAGTTTTTTATCTTGCCTTGTATTCACATCGCCACTTGCATCATGGTCTGTCAAAACTAAAGAGAAAGCAAACCTTTAGAAGTGAAAGGGCCATCAAAACACTTGACATAGTCTTGTTTACAAAGGAACTGCCCCTGAGTGCTGCAAGACTGGCTGTCCTGCCCTATGCTGGAGCCGCAGACCCCTCTACCTGCCCCCATGCAGTCCGGATGTGGCACCCAGCAGCAGAATGCGCTGCAGCTTCTCCTGCTCTTGCTGTTCCGAGTCAGCATCTACTACTGGTTTGCTAACACAAATTAAAATTAGCGTTTGTTAACACTAATCAAAACATGCTGATGCCACAAGTGACAGAAGACAACGAGCCCAAAGCTTTGCTAATGGGGGGGTGAAGTCTGCAGCTGCAGCTGGGCAGAAGAGGGCTGCACCAGCTGGATCAGGTCCTGAAATGGCATCTTCTTTCTGCAGTGCATTTTAACAGAGCTTCAAGCATCAGTTTGTTCTGCTCTGGGGGAAAACAAGTCTTTGAAATGTTCTTTGTGAGAACAGTCTCAAAAGTTCTGCTTTTGAATGAGTCAGATTTTCTATCAGCTTCTGCAGCTCCTTAGAGCAGAGACCTCGGGCTCTTAAATTTTCCTTCCAATACCCAGCCACCTGTAATTTCAAGAAGGAACATATTCAAGAGGAAACTTCTGTCAGAATTACTCCAAAGTGCTCTACTAGAGCTGGCTGCTACAAGTACTTCTCCTAGTTTGAAAATAATTCCACTTGTTTGTTCTGAATTCCCCTGCTGTATGCACTGACTTCTCCAAACCTCAGCCTAACAGAGCTGCTGAACCAAAGTACAGAGGAACAGTTGTCCTCCAAGTGGTGCTGCTTCTTTTTCACTAAGCAGCTGGCACAGATTTCTGAAGAGAAAATAAGTCTCTTTTTTCCTGTCTTTGAAACAGATCTGCAACTTGCCCTTGGCATTTAGCTCACCTAATCAGGCCAGGCACTAAATGTTGTAGAGCATCCTCACTTCAGGGAGTAAAAGACGTTGTGAAAAGGCAGATCACAGAGTCTGAACTACTACATTCTGGGGAAGCAGGCACTAGTGTCGTCCTGTTTCTGTGGGGCCAGCTATGACAGCAGCCACGCTCACATCAAATGGGAAGAAAGCGCTTCTGTCTCTTTATGCCTCTTTACTGGATATTTGGATTCTCTAGTTTTGCACTTGAGGAGGGAACTGGAGTCACAGTTACGAGATGTCTCATTTCTTAGTACAGAATCTAAGACCACATCTTGTTAGAGCAATTGCTCAGAACCAGTCACATCTGGCGGTTCTGGTGGGAACTGGTGGGAGCGTTCAGAGAACAGCTGCACCAATCCAGACTGACCCAGACCATTTTGGCAAAAATCACTTTATAATCAGTCTTCTTATTTTAATTTCTAAGACGGCACAGGAGTGTGTTCACCGGCCCGGGTCCCACTTCCCTTCTTTAGTCATTTCCTGTCCTGTTCCTCTGTCGGTGGCATTTTGGAGCATCTGTGTTATTTTTACATTCATCTCATATTTCTGCCTGAATGAAAAGCAGAAGCAGCAGTTGCTACTCGTCTGAGCTAGCTGCTGAAAAACAAACGTCCTGAAACTACCGGCTTTCTCACTGGAGCTCCTTTGCATGTGACCTACTGCAGCCCATGTCAGTGCTCTTCCACTGTGCAGGTGGTCTTAAATGTGTTCAAGTTCAGACAGCTGAAGCCTCTCACTGCTAAAGCAGGGATGTCAGCAAGGACCATCACCTGAACAGACACTTGAGCATCTAGCCTGTGCCACTGACTTGCAGCACCAAAACATTCTGGCACATTCGCAAAGTTACAGCAGTTGTATTGCAAACGACATGGCAAGGCCTGTGCAGGTCCATTTCTTTGTGGAGCATACTAAAATGGTTTTTGACAGGAATACATATCTAGATAAAATCTGCTTTGTTTGACATGAGTGAATTACTGTTTTAATGTGTTCCTTATCTCTCTACACCCGCAGGTGGTTTTGCAGTATTCCATTAATTTTACTTCATAAATAAAGAGCAGGTCACCTCACCTTGTAGCTCTGTGGCACTTTTTTCCAGCTCTTCTGTAATTGTTTCTTCAGGCTTCTCCAACACAGCTGTCCCCGGCTTCCCATCTACAGTATCTGTCTTAATAGAACCAAGGTTTACCAAAAGCTGCATGACATCAGCCTTCTCAGAAACAGCAATGTTCTCCAGCACTTTGAGACATTTAAATGACTTAAGTTCACTCACATTTTCCTCAAGAAAGAGGAGATACAGGCTTAAGTCATCAAAACACTTTGACTTAAGTTTCAGGACGTCGAAAGTTGGCAGGATTTCATACACTTTCAGAATACTCAAATTCCACCTCCACGGAACAAACATTGCATACACCACCAGAGGCATCACTAGAAGATAGACTAGGAGGTTAATGTAGCTGAGTACCTTGAAGACACCAACAGCAATAAGCTTGCACTGAACTACTTCTGGAACAGTTGTGTCATTCTTTAAGATCCCAGTTTTGATAGTGCAGAGAAACTCATCACTCAAAGAAGAGAGGCTAATGTAGTAGCCCAGGTAAAGGCATGCCATGAAAACAATTACTAGTGTGAGTAAACGGCAGATAATGTATTTAATAATTAAGCATCTGGAATTCTTCTTCGTCTTCAGATACTGCTCCACGATTGGGTATTTAAAGTGGCTTTCAGATATCTCCCACAAACTGAAAGAAAAGAAAAAAACCCAAGTCAGAGAGGTCAGATGCTGCAGCACTCACATACCTCCAATTTCAAAGAAAACTGGTACTCTAAACCAGACAGAAAACCAGTGTAGGGATATATTTTGTAGAGAATGGACAGGTGAGCAATGCCAGCTGTGTGAGCTTGGCCGGAGTCTGAGCTGAGGGCTTTGAAGCCTGCTCGGAGAGTTTCTCAAGGTCAGCGATGTGCAGGTCTGTGAGAGAGCTGGCACGCAGAAGGAAAACAACAGGTTGTGGAATGAAAACTATCACACAAACAGCGCGTGGACAGATGTACTTAACCAGTGGCAGTGGCTTTTAAGACGTATGGACAGATGTGTTGTACCAATCAGCAGTGCACTTGTATCGCATGGACCGCCCGGCTGTGTATAAGGGGGCAAGTCTGATGCTTAATAAACTGCATTCGCTTTATCACATTGATCGTCTCGCGTCTGCCCGTTTCGTACTCCCGGGACTGAAACATGTTTTCCAGAGAGGTGATAGATGTCCCATGCCTGAAAACACATCAGATCAGGTTGTACGGGTCTCTGAGCAATCTGATTTAGTTGAAGACATCCCTGCTCTTAGAGATGAGCTTTCATTCCAACTCAAACTATTCTGTGATCTTCCTTAATATATTTAGATGTATACTCTGGTTTTGCTCTCTGTACTCACAGGTATTGTGAACCTACTAGGGTCTATATTATACACAAAGGATTATTAAATAAAAATTTTTTAAATGTTATAATTATCGCAGAATTACTATAATCAAAATGAAAATCCCATAAATTCCTTACTATAGGAAAACAACATCAATACATCTATTTGTTCACCTGACAATAGCCTTTTACAGTGACTACCTTCCAGGCTTTGATCTTTTTGAAGATTGGGGTGACATTTGCTATCCTCCAGTCCCTCGGCACCTCTCCTGTTCCCCAGGACTTAGAAAAGATGATGGAGAGTGGCTTAGCAATGACTTCTGCCATCTCATTTAGCATTCGCAGGTGCATCCCTTCAGACCCCGTGGATTTCCGTACATCCAGTTTGCTCAACTGATCCCTAATCAACTAGGCCAAACCCTACTCTGGTCTCAACTTCCAGTGGGGCCTCAGCAGTCTGGGGATTGATATCAATCAATCAGCTCCCAGAAGTATAGACAGAGGCAAAGAAGGTGTTCAGTATCTCTGCTTTGTCTGTATCCTCTGTCTCCAGGGCACCCGCCTCTTTCAGCAGGGGGCCTACATTGCCTCTAGGTTTAGTTTTACCTGCAGTGTATTTGAAGAAGCCCTTTTTGTTGCCCTTGACCTCTCTTGCAAGGTTTAATTCCAACGAGACCTTGGCTTTCCTGGTTGTGTTCCTACATCCTCTGACTAGAGCCTTATATAATCATCTCAAGTGGCCATCCCCTCCTTCCACGACCTATAGACTTTCTTCTTCCTCTTGAGTTTGCCCAGCAGCTCCCTGTATCAAAGGTGATATCCCCCTTCCAGTGCAAAGCCTTGGCACATTCCTTATCTTCATGATAATTCAGCTGCGTGTGGAATTGGGCTGCAGCACCAGCTTTGGGTCGTGGCTTAGGAGAAGCTGTGAGCATGCAGGAGAATGTCGCGTCCCCTTGAGATTAATCACACTTGTCAAGGTCTTCAACAGCTTGTGCTGTTTCCGTAGACAAGCAGGCACCTAAACGCCCTTAGACATGAGGCACCCACTTTTTTTACCTTGCAGTTCTTTCTAACCCTGTGGATTCGAGGCAACAAAGCACTCTAAGCAGCAGTACTTTGATCCTGGGTTTTTTAGCACTTTATCTCTGCTATGAAAACCAATTCTAAAATATGTCTCTCCCTGAGCCACGGCAACATCCCATCCTGGGACGTGAGTAAGTACTTCATCCAGTCCCCTTAAAACGAACTTCAATAGCATGGAAAAGAGTAACCTCTGTATTCACAGCAGACCTGAATGAAAATTGCTTGGTCTTGCCTGACTCTGTCTTCAAACATAAATTACTCCATGTGCTCCTTAGAAGAAAAAGCAAGTGCTAACATCTTTCTCTTCACTTCTTTCACTTCATTCCCAGTAAACTCTCCTTCGAGCCAAGCTCTGTTCAGATGCCCTGAGCCTATCTCTATGATCCAAAAATTTGGGCTTTAGGGATCTGAAATCTGCCCCTCCTTTGTGTGTTTTCTTAGAGTAAATAACTGCCTCTCACACATCTATCTTTGAAAACTCTCCAGAAGGGTCACAACATTCAATTTACAACTCAGATTTTTAAAAAAGCCTGATATAAATGTTTTGGGTGGCATTCTTTTCCAGCCCAGTGATCATTCCTCCTTGGCCTGGTGGAGGTTCAATGTTCATTACAAGAAGAAACCAATAGTAACCTATCTGAGTTTGTCACAAAGTTATCCTTAGACACCCCTTTTTTACCCTGATTTGATGATACTCTAGTGGTTTTAGAGCAGATGATCCTACCTAAATCCAAGATAAATGGAGTGAACGAGGAGACAAGAGCTGCAGAGAGCAGATGTCCATTAGAGATGAGTTCTCTTCCTTCTTCGGTGTCATGAGGAGCTGTGGCAACATCTGGATCTCTAGGGAACACCATTAAGTAGGACCAGATAACCTCAGAATAGTGGAGCCAGACCAGCTCTGTCATGTATAATTCACTTGCCTATAACGACTAATAAAGGCAATATGTGTGAAGCCAGGAAGGCAGCCAAGACAGCTTCTTCCAAGAACTGCGAGTCATTAACTGGGTCCCTGGCTAATTTCTTTCAAGAAAATGTGTTGAGTGAGATTCTTACAAGTGGTGCTCATGGTGTTATGTCTCCTTCTACTCCCTCCTCAACATCACGAGTTCATGTAACCAGAAAGAAAGAAAAAGTAAAACACCAAGTTTCAAAAGCTTGAGGGTGGTTTTTACACCAGATGCATCATCTAATATTTCCTTGCTCCTAATGTGGTATGTTCCCTCTCAAAACTTGGTCTATAACCCAGGCACAGATATGTGCTCCAGCTTCTTGCTTTAGTTCAAGGTTGCTCAGCGGGTCTGTTGGATGCTCCATCATCCCTGGAAATGTTCAAGACTGGATTGGATGGGACGCTGGGCAACCTTGTCTAGTGAGAAGTATCCCTGCCCATGGCAGGGGGCTGGAACTATGTGATCTCTGAGGTCCGTTCCAACCTAAACTGTTCCATGAGTCAATGTTTTTTCAAATCTCCAGTGTTTCAGTGGAAGAAATCAGCCAAAACTTCCCCAAGACGAAAGAAGACCAAGTAGTTGCAGCATGTCCCAAAGGAGAAAAATTTCCCCCAAAGCACCTCCCCTTGTTGCCCTTGTTTGTGGATCACAGCAGGGACAAAAAGGACAAGGTGATTCTTAGTCACTGTTACACCTTGTTAGGAAAGCTCCAGCTCTTTTGCTCTTCAAGCTTTCACCGATGACTGCTATGAAGCAGCCCATTGATGTCCACGACTGACACCATAACTCCTTCAAATTTAACCATTATGACAAAGCAAACAGGCTCTTTGGTCTCCCAAAGTCCACCCCATGCAGTGGAGGTACTCCAAGCAGGCAAATAAAAAGATGGATGATTCCTTCTGACAGGCAGAGATGTTTAGGATGGAACACGTATAGCAACTTCACACATACATCACGCAATGGAAAAAATACATTAATGGTGTGATCGAACCAGCTATCTTAATTAAAACTACATTTATCTCACTGATAGTGGGTGGCAGAGGATGCTTTGGGGAATCCACAGCATTTCGCTGAAACAGCCAGTTTAAACACGACATCACCGTATACTCTTCAATATTTCAAATGTATTAAGGACACGTCAGCTAAACATTATGGACAAATAGTAGTAAGTTGCTACTGAATGAGGCAACGAGGTGCCAGAGCACAGAACATCCCATAACATAACATTTGCACTTCCCCTGCCAGTCCTGTTCTTTAGGAAGCCTCATACTGTCTGGTCTACATCCCTTAATATTATTTTCTTAATTCTTTTTGTCATAAGGCTATAAAATAAATAAACACGATCGGAGACCAGGAAAAACAAATGACAGCAAACTGTTTATCACTATGAAAACTTTCACATGTATTGCATGAACCGAGATTGGGTCCAACAAGAGGAATCTGTGATTTGTTGTAAACCTAGGAATATTTCTGCCTTTTCAATTTTTCCCTTTTTTTGAGTGGAAGAGATCCATTTGAACAGCACCGGCTTGTTTTTCTTGCACAACTTGACCCTGTGGATTGAATTACTTTTGCCAAGTCGGGTTGATCTGCCTGGCCAGGCTTATAAAGTTTGTGCACAGCTAATACATCATTCATCAGCTCCGTGCAAGCAATGGGGTTCTTAACATCTTTTTTCTCCTTCTCTCTGCTCCCAGCGTCACACAGTAATGTCTGCCCAGTTCTGACTAAATCATCCAGCTAGGCTCGAGGTATCTGTGTCTATTAAGGAGTAGAGCGTTTCGTTTCTTCCCTCTTTCGTTTTCTTTTTTTTAACGTTACTATTGAACAACATTATTTTTGTCAGCCATTCATGCTGAAGAGACTTATGAAAACAGTCACAAAAACTACCTGTTATGCAATGAAAACAATGTAAATGTGTAAAGAATATTTAAAAGCAGTGAATTCAAGAAAGAAAAGAGAAATAAAGGCTTGTCTTTCCCTCTTCTAGGAGAGGGTAGGAATGTCTCGAATTTGAGCTCACTATGTTCTCTTCCCCCAGGGTACAAATAGAAGATTCACACTGATAAGAGAGCAGAACTACCAAGTACGACACATCTTCAGGGGCAAATCTGAAGGAGGACATTCATACAGAACACAAAGCAGCCAAGGCAGCGCAGAAGTGTTTATTATTTTACAGGGTCCCATGAGTGCCTGACACTGCAATTGGAAAAACATCGACCTTCTTCCAAGTGGTGCGTTTGATTATAACCAGGTACTTAGAAAGCCTCTAGTCCCAAAATACTTGAGGACCTTCAGCAAGCTGTAAATGGCAGCACTGCTGTGCCTACTTCTCTCTCTTTCCATGCCATGATACATGGGATCTAAATAATCCACTTTTCTACACACAGCAGTAAGCCTGGGTAGGAATAAGGAGAGATTTGCATGCTAAAGAAACAAGATTAGAGCACTGAAATCATGTGAGGAAGAAGGTGAGACACCTCTCCATAATTATGTTTCTTCTAGTCCTAAATCCGTATTTTCATTGATCAGCCTTAGGAATCAAGAATTGAGAAGAGGTGTGTGAATGATAAACAGGTATAGTTCATATCATTGACTCCTACTAAGCCAACTCATATAATTAAAAAAAAACCCCAACCCAAAAAACACTCAGAATATTTAAGTACACAGAATCATAGAATGGATCATAGGATGTGTTGGGCTGGAAGGCACTCTAGAGGTCATCTAGTCTAACCTCCTGCAGTGAGCAGGGACCTCTTTAACTAGATCAGGTTGGTCACAGCCCCATTAAGCCTGACCTTGAATGTCTCCAGGGGTGGAGCTTCTATCATCTCTCTGGGCAACCTGTCCCAATGTTTCACCAACCTCACTACAAAAAACTTTTTTCTAATATCCAGTCTAAATCCACCCTGCTCTAGTTCAAAACCATTGCCCCTAATCCTGTTGCTACACACTCTTGTGAACAGTCCCTCACCAAGGACTGTTGACCACAATGACCATCCAACAAATTCCTTTATCCACCTAAAAGTCTACCCATCAAGCCCATATTTCTCCAATTTAGAGAGTAGGATGCTGGGGGGGACTGTGTCACAGGCCTTTTAGAAGGACCTGTTCCATGATCTTCCCAGGCACAGATGTGAGGCTCAGTAGCTTCCCATCTTCCTTTCTACCCTTTTTAAAGATGGGTGCAATTTTTCCCTTCTTCCAGTCACCAGGGACTTCACCTGGCTGTCATGATTTTTCAAATATCTTGGAGAGTGGCTTGGCAACTTCATCAACCAATTCCCTCAGGACTCTGAGATGTGTCTCATCAAGTCCCACAGACTTATGTATGTTCAGGCTTCCCAGGTAGTCACAAACTTGATCTTCACTTACACTGGGAGGGATTTTGTCCACTTGGTCTCCATCCTGTTGTCCTTCAGACTGAGAGCTGTACGGAGATAGGTTGACAGTGAAGACTGAGGCAAAAAAACATACTGAGAACCTCAGCCGCCTTCTCATCTGTTGCCACTAGCTTGCCGTCTGTGCTCATCAGGGGAGAACACTTTATTTCACCTTCCTTTTCTGGCTCAGGCATCTGTAGAAGCCCTTCCTGTTATTCTTTGTAGCCCTCACCAGACTGAGCTCCAGCTGCACCTTGGCCTTCCTGACCTCATCCCTACACATCCAGGCAGCATCCCTATACTCTTCCCAGGATGCCTCTCCCTGCTTCTGCTGCCTCTGCAGTGCCTTCTCACCCTTTAGTTTGTCCAGAAGGTCTCAATTCAGCCATGCTGGTCTCCTCCCTTCCTTACCTGACTTCTTACACCCAGGATTGGAAAGCTCTTGCATTCTATGGAAAACATTCTTAAAGACCTGACAGCTCTGTTCTGCTCCTTTGTTTCTTGAGGACCCTTTCCCAGGACTAACTCCTTGATGACCTGAAAGTTTGCTTTACTAAAATTCAGAGTCCTGACAATGGTCCTCATCTGACTAATGCCCCTTAGGACCATGAACTCCACCAATGCATGATCAGGTTGCCTCTGATCTTAACATCCCTGATGACCTCACCTGCATTGGTGACCATCAGGTCTAGTACCACATCCTCTCATGTAGGGATGTCTATTTTGTGGCTTTAGAAGTTCTCATCAAGGCACTCCAGAAGTCTCCTCGATTGCCCACAGCTTGGCCTATTGCTTTTCCAGCAGATGTCGCGGTGGTTGAAATCCCCTGGCACGATGAGAGCCTGTGAGTGCAATGCCTCCTGTCACTGGAGCAGGAAGGCTTTGTCAGTAGAGTCCCTTCGACTGGATTGCCTATAGTAGACACCAATCATGAGGTTCCCATTGCTGCTTCAGTGCCTAATCCCTACCCACAAGCTTTCAATTTGATCTTGGCTGTTCTTCAGGGATATCTCTTCACACTCTATCCATTTCTTAACATAGAAGGCAACACCTTAATCGTCACCTTTGCTTTTAATACCATCACTGTCTGCTTAAATGTTATATAAGAAGATGGGCTTAGTGTCATTCCCTCTGAACATTAGGGGAAAAGGAACATGCAATGGGACACAATAGATTATTTGTATCTATAACATAAAGTTTAAAATAACCAATTATTACAATTTATCTCAAACTTGGCCTGGGTTTTCCTTGGGATATGAGATTGTTGTACCAACTTTCACAGGCATGATCAAAAGTGAAGCCACAAGGCAAAAGCCTTGAAGTTAAATACCTCACTTCTAGTGGACTTTTTAATTACCAAGGTCCAAGGGAAATCTGACCAATCTTGCTAATTATGGCCTCACACCTATAGTTCTAGCTAAGCAGAGGATTTCTTTTTCAAGATAAACCAGTCTAGATTCAAACATAGACTCTACTAAGTCGCTCCCTGCCTATGCAATTCCCATACCCCTTATTTCTAATCTAGATATTTCAAAACACAGCTTTCTGACACTGCATCTCGTTATGCCTTTGCCTGCTGGATTAAAAGAGTTCTCAAAGCATTCCTGAAAGCATTTTCATGAACGCTTTCCAGTTTTCCAAAATCCTTTTGAAGGTGTGGATAGTGGGGTTAGACATAGTATTCCAGATGCGAGTTGAGTTTCATTACCTTGAAATAAGGATTAACTAAGAAGTCAAAACTACGTAACTCAGCGTGACGACATTTCACCTTTGCTGACCTGGGGTTTAAACTTGTGTTTGGTCAGTGATGGAAATTGTTTTGCTAATCTTATCCGAGCCCCTTCCTGACATTTTTTCCGTATCAAAAAAAAAGAATTGCTATCATCGGCAGAATTTTCTTCTCCTACTTAAGGACGGACCTAGTGCTGGGGTGGCTGAATATCAGGTTTGTACGGCGAGGACACATGGGCAGACCTGTGTCTGTCCTGGGCTGCTGGCTCTTGTGCTCCCAGGCACAAACATATTCTGAACAACTGCTGTGTGCACATGAATCACAGTCGCTCGCTTTCCCCTGCTCTGACCTCGGGCACAGCCAGAGTAGCCTCCTAGCAGAATCCTTTCCAATCATTTGGCTTGGTGGTCCTGCTTGAGCAGAGAAGGAAGCAATTTTCTCTACAACCTCAGAATAAAGTGATATTTCACAGCTGCAAAATTACATAAAGACTTGAGGCTTACAAGCTAAGCAACAGGAAACAACCCAATTTTAAAGCCGCTTTTGCACTGTAGAATATTGCCAAGCAATAGGCAATGAAGAGAGCAAGATGGTTCCAAACGCTTTTTCTTCAAAAAGATGAAAAAGCCCCTAATGACCACACAGTGAATATTTAGGCAACAATGTCTTCCAGACTATGAAGAGATAGAAAGGTAGGTGAGGAAGGAAAGAGACCCGAAGAGACCCTCACCTTGAAATAAATGTAGTTGGTTGAAGTTAGTGTAACGTCATTGCACCTATGGGGAGGGGGGGGGAGGTATTTACGTACATCTGCACTAGCTTATGCATAGCTATATTCTTGGTACAGAGCTTTTTCATTTACATAAAACATTTTTTTATTAAAGTTACAACATAGCTGTTGGGATGAATCTAGCTTTAGCTTCTAAAAAATTAGTTATCTATTCCAAGTTAGTCACCTAGTTACCTTTTTATGGCCAAACTATCTCTGGAGTATTACTGATGCCAGAAATGACTTGCCAGATCAAAGTGTTTCTTCTTCTTCAATGTGTATCAAAAAAGCCTAGAGAACTTTTTTCATTTGATGGCTAATTTTGAAGAAAGCTGTAATTAGATCACTGTGATGGATTTCCCCACCTATGCCAATTAGAAATGCATGTGGATACTCACGGTCGCACTCAAAATGTTTAATTAAAGTCACAGATGTGCTCCTTTAGAGCTTTGTACAGAAAATAGGAGTTGTTAGAAGACATATGGCTAAACACCACACTATAACATGTAAAGTAAACAGGTCCTTTTCTTTTTTTCAAAGTTTGTATTTTTTTTTCCTGATTCTGATCAAAACTTGCTGGAGAAAATACAAAATTATTCTGCAGGCAGAAACATTCCTCAACTTTTTCTTTTGAAAAGCTCTTAATGAGATATGTTTGGATTTCTGACCAGCCATTGCTTTAAGTCATGTCATCACTGAGTAAAAAAGACCCTCACTTAGGAGAAACGAAATAACACCCAAGAAGTTTAATCTGAAAGAGGAGTAGTGGTAGCAGAGATTTGCAAGGCTTTTGTTTGGTGAACAGGAGATCTTTGGTTAAGCAGAAATATTTCCTGCTTTGGAAGGAAAAAACATTAAAAAAAACTTACAATCATAGAAATGTTTAGTTTTGGAAAGACTTTCAAGATAATAGAGTCCAACCATTAACTCCACTGCACCAAGGGCACCGCTAAACTGTGTCTCTAAGCTCCACATCTGCAAGACCTTTAAACGCATCCAGGGATGCTCCCTTCCCTGGGCAGCCTGTTCCAAGGCCTGATGACCATTTCCACAAAGTAGTTTTTTCTCATGTCCAACCTAAACTTCCCCTGGCACAGCTCGTGGCCATTTCCTCTTGTCATATTAAGGAAGAACATCATATTAAAGGAAGAACATTGCTTACCTTTTTTTCCCATATAAATTGTCATAGAAGAGGAGGAACTTTGTAGGTCACTTCCAATTTAAAAAGTCTGATCTATGCTATTCTGCTCACCAAGGAAAACTGCACACAAAGCACCTCTGTGCTTTCTTTAAGAGCATTCAGCAGTTTCACAGATATGCAGAATTGTCACAATTAAAAAACCACAGTGTAAGGAACTTTATACATGCATGCCTAAGCTGCACTATGCTTTTCAAAATAAATGGCTGTGTGAAATAGGTTTTCAGAAGCCACAAGCATTATCTTATTGTCAGCTGCCGTTTAAGTCAACAGCAGAATTCCCTTAGCTGGGAACAGAACTAGAGCACTGATGAGCACATCTGGGAGCTCCAGTTGTGCTGTGGAAACAGTGTAAGTGATAACTCACCACTATCCAAGAGGAAATACTGCATCATTTCCCTATTGATGTAGTTAGTCGAGCGGAGGATGGAATCCTTTGAGTGAGCCCTAGGAAGAAATCAGTGCAGCATGCTATAGTAAAGAGGGCTTTCCCACTCCTCCTAGAGCCAGCTAGGCTTGGCTTTCAGCTAAATAGATTGATGGACTAGGTGACCTTTAAAGGTCTTTTCCAACCCGACACATTCTATGAGATTCTATGTTCTAACGAAAAAAAAGGGAGAAGGGGATTGGTTTCCATCGCAATTCACCGCATTTAATCTACAGTTTTGGCTTTACTCCATCTAGTGGAAACCGGGCAGAACTTCTCCATCCTGCCATGAATAAGCAACAATGCTGAAAGTTCGTGTTGGATGTGGACATCTCCAGCTGCATCCCGGTCTGTGTCAGAAGCAAGGGGACACAGAACTGCAGAATGTCTTTGGTTGGAAGACATAGAATCACAGAATCATTAGGGATTGGAAGGGACCTCAAAAGATCATCTAGTCCAATCCCCCCGCCACAGCAGGATCACCCAGACCAATACTGTGTGTTGTTTGTTTCCAGAGATTTTGTTTTATCCCAGTCTTCTAGAGTGTCACTTACATGGTCCAGTTCTCTTATTCTAATTCCATCTCTACTTAACAGCTCTTTAAATTGGGATTTAATGATAAAGCTTCTGGGAGGGAAGTGAAATGCTATCTAGATAGGAATGCAATCCAGCAAGATACCGAGGGAATGATCTCCTCTGTCTAACTGCTGAATCACTGGGGAGTCCTGTCTGAGACTAAATCCCTCCCTCTGTGCCATGCAACAGCCATAGAACTGCTCAGCAAGGGTTGCTGCATTGCAGCGGTGCCTCCATGCAGCACAAATCTGTTTGATGGGCACCAGCACATGTCTAAAAGACATCTCGGGAGGCGTGGGGTAAGAGAGAAGAATAAACAGGATGAAAGCAAGAGGGTGTAAATGGAGACAAGATGGAGGTGTGAATGAAAGAGGACTTAAAACATGGAAAGAGCAGGTGTCATGAGGATGGAGCCAGGCTCTGCTCAGGGGCACCCAGTGATAGGACAAGGGGCAATGGGTGTGAGCTGGAACACAGGAGGTTCCACATCAATAGGCGAACTTCTTCCCAGTGAGGGTGACAGAGCACTGGAAAGGGCTCCCCAGGGGCATTGTGGAGTCTCTTTCTCTGGAGATGTTTAAAACCCACCTGGACATGTTCCTGTGCGAGTTGGTCTAGGTGGTCCTGCTGTGGCAGGGGGATTGGACTGGATGAGCTTTCAAGGTCCCTTCTAATCCCTAATGTTCTGTGGTTCACCCACTGGGAAGAAGTTCCTTCTCATATTGATGGGGAACCTCCTCTGTTCCAGCTGACACCCATTGCCCCTTGTCCTATCACTAGATGACATTGAGAAGAGCCGGTTCCCCAGCCTTCTGTGTCTCTTGCATGGAGAAAACATGTGCTCACCGGATTGTTGGTCTGCAGGGTTGACATAACTCACTGCTCCCAAATGGGGTGTGCAAATGGTTTCTTGTCTTCACCCTGCCTCTGATTAGTTGCAAAACTGATAGGAACTTAATTTTCTTGAAGACCTTTGCCTCCTGATTGAAACTGGTTGAAAAGCTAAGGAAGGCCAGGCAGGTGGGCAGATGGATGTACAGTATAATTGGATCAGTTCTTTTCCCTAAGAAATGACACTAAGGATGTGGGGCCGTTCATGTTGGAGAACTGGCGGTCTGTAGGGCTTGAATGTAAAGTTCAGGTTAAGATCTGATGGATGGCATGGCTTATTGTCAGCCTCCAGAGATGGGCCGTGCGGAAGAGTGATGGTAATTGAATTACATTGCTGCCAATGAAATATAACCTCTAATGGCTACTCAGTGTGATGATGCTTTAAAGCCTTGTCAACACTAGCAATCCCAGTGCCTATATTTCAGCAACTGTCAGCTCTCGCAGAAACACTGAGATAAGCAGCCCTTGGAGCAGGTTTTGTGTGCGATCATCTGGACATTTTTAAGTGACAGTGCTTTTGCTTTTGGTCAGAAAAATGCAGTTAATTGAAAATGAAGGTCTCTGATGGGAACAAATGTTGCTGCTTGAATCACAACCCAGCACCTTCCTGGTGAGGTAAAATGTCTGTTTAACTGAAACTAATGTCAGTACTGATAGGACTGAGGTTCAAGTGTTTCACCTGTACTGAGCAAAGCGATCCCTTGAGTCAAACTGTTCTGCAGCACCAGAAAGTTGTCCTTCTGCTGGAGGTGGATTCCTCCATTTCAGTTTCTTCACTGTGATGGTTGGACTCGATGATCCCAGGGGTCTTTTCCAACCAGGGTGATTCTGTGATTCATTCTGTGATAAAGCACCAGCTTTCTCATGGAGCATGGACTCGGATGAAGCTATGGGTGTGTTTTCTAAGGTGGGAAAGCTGTTTCCCATACACGACTGAATGGTGATCTAAGAAATACCTTGTCCTGCTCTACATCAGCACTGTGTGTTCAGCAGGCTCAGTACTGCAGCGCTTGCCACTGCCAGAATAGATCCCTTCTGCCTGTGACATGACCACATTTATATTCAAGTCACTGCATGAAAAATACATTAGGTGTGAATCAAATTGGTGACCTAAAAGACTTCTATCCTTCTATATTTGTGTTTGAAACATTTGGCGTGGGAAAATTCTTCCCAGCATATTTGTGGTGCCTCTGGAGATCGGACATATGGTGAAGCGGAGCAGCCAGGAGAGGTGATTTATGCCAATTTTCATGAAGGCCAACTGTAAAGGTAGTTTCAGTGTTATGATGACCCAGACACGTTTCTCTTGGCCTTCTCAAACCGCTGCTTCCCTCCTGGATTAGCTGCCCAATGGACCACCATTACAGAGTGCAGTTCCCTCTGCATCTCCTGCTTCGAAACACACAGCGACTCTGTGCTGCTCTTAGGCTGCAGTGTGTGACGTAGGGTGCCTGTTCTCAGGCCCTTCCTCATCCCACAGATCTAGCCATGGAAAGCTGAGCATTTCTATGTGGTACGACAGAAGAGTCATAGAACCCGCCTGGGTATGTTCCTGTGTGACTTGATCTGGGTGACCCTGCTGTGGCGGGGGGATCGGACTGGATGATCTTTCAAGGTCCTTTCCCCAGTCCCTAATGGTCTGTGATTCTGTGACCTTTAAGGTCATGAAGTCCAACTGTTAACCTAACTCTAACAAGCCCACACTAAAACATGTCCCTAAGCTCTGTATCTACGTGACTTTTAACACTTGAGGCCATTTCCTCTGATCACTTGTTCCTTGTGAGAAGAGACCTATGTAGTAGGGACTTAGAGGCTGGTTACTGACATGGGAGCTTTCCCTCCCATCTCGCTCCGTTCCTGCTCTCCCTCTACCTTGCCTTCCCCTTACAGCCTGCAGCTTTGATTCATCATGTTTCACAACAGCTACTGTGCTTGTCACTGGAGAGGGACAAATCCAGACTACAGACAGGACGTGAAGGCTGTTGAGACGCAAAGACCTTTTTCCTTCCTGAGTGCCAACAGGCTCTTGCCAACAGTTCTGGCAGGAGCCTTAGCGAACGTGCCTGAGCCGTGCTCCTTGGTGCCGTGACATGGACTGAGTGTCCACACCGTTACGCTGCTCTGTGCCACTGGCACAGCACTCAACCTGTACTCTGTGCTCAGCTGCCCTCACTGTCCTGCGCTCTCCTGCAGTAGAGCTGCATCCCACTGCTGGCACCCCTGCCCCACTGACCTCCCATGAGCACGAGCTTGCTCCACTCCTCAGACTAGATGTAGGGAAGAGTTTTTTGTTACGATGAGGTCGCTGAAAACACTGGAACTGGTTGTCCAGAGCGATTGTAGATGCTCCATCCCCGGAAGCATTCAAGGTCAGGTTGAACGGGGCTTTAAGCAGTCTGATCAAACTGCAGAAAACAATATGGATGTGTTCCTGTGCGACTTGGTCTGGGTGATCCTGCTGTGGCAGGGGGATTGGACTGGATGATCTTTGGAGGTCCCTTCCAATCCCTAATGATTCTGTGATTCCGTGAGAGGTGTTCCCCTGGAGTCCCCTGAGCCCAGCCCTGTAGCCTGGCTAGGATGAGCACAGCTCAGTGGTGGCCAGACATGTCCGAAGCACAGTGTTCCCTTGCTGACACCAGCTTGTCATTGCTGGAAACGTTGCTCAAAGTGACTTTGAGAAAGTGACAAAAACCACCCCAACCCCACGCCCTCACTGCCCCATCTGTTAGTTCTGCATTGCAAAACATCTTGGTTTCAAGAGAGAAGCAGCAGACAAATGCTTGCTGCTGCTGTTTGCCTTAAAAGCACAGCCCGGAGGATGGCTGCCTGAATGGGGATACATCAAGCTCTTTATCAGCTCGTGTGAAGCAGAAATCCTGCTGTGCTCCGTACTGATATGCCCGAGTGCTGCATTTTATCAGTCTGGGGACTGTTACTTGACAACACAGTGGTTAAGAAGATTTTTTTTAAGAAAAGCTCTGCAGCTGTGCCAGCTCCTGTTTACACTGGTTAGTTCAGTGCCTCATAGTTCATTAAATCTGTTTTGCACCAAGAACTGAGCTGAGCAGAGCTTCCAAGCAGAGGTCCTGAACCTGTTTTATGTGGTAGTCTGTAGGATACTCATGTTCCCGGAGCCTGCTGTCCCTTCCACTTGTGATCACGCAGATGCCATCCTTTCCCAGCAATTGCTCCTGCTGCAGCTGCTGCAATAATTTATCATGGAGAACAACATATGGACAGTGTTTATGGGTCTGAGTTGTAATAAGGGAAGAACGCAACTCTCAAACCCCACAGCTGTGGTAGGAGAAAAAGACCATAGTTGTTGGGTCATAGCCTGAAGATACTGAGGCACGTGTCTGAAGACTTAGTGTGTTGTCACTATCTAAATACACCTTCCCTCTTTTTTCCAGTGGCTGACTCTTGTCATGTACACCTGAAGAGATGTCCAAGCTCCATGCGGCTGGTAAGAAATCCCACCGGTGCTGTACAGGCTGAGAAGAAAGGGATGGGTGTCCTTGCAGTGGCTACAGTGACTATGAGTGTGGGTCTTATAGAAAGCTCACCCTGGGCTTGTATGGGTTTGGAAGGAAAAGTGAGAGCTACAGCATAAGTGGGGCTGGAGAGGGGTTACAAAAGGAAATTGAGCTTCAGGCTACTGTTTCTGAGAAATTGCTGATGGCCTTATCAATTGCTCAACCCACCAGTGCCTGAGCCACTTGCCCCTGTTCCCACCTGAGGTAAATACTTTCAGTAGAGCAACTAGCAGAACTTGTCTTTTCTTTCTGTTCTGAGGGATGCAATTACTCCTGCGTTACCTCCCACAGCTGCAGCAGGTGTAAAGCCACATGGAGGGTGGAGATGTGAAGTCACTTTGATGCATCTTCTTATAGACAGGCATTATAGTGACCAATGCATTAATGGCATCTGTGGTATCTCACATCCTGTTTCTGAAGGCACTTGACATTGGATGCCAGCGTTGGTGAGAAGCTGAATGGGGGGATGTATAACCAGGGTGTTAACTACACTCACACCCACCCAGGGAGAAAGCATAGGATGACTCTGTGCCTTTCACCCTTGGCTCTAGGACAACATATGTGCCCAGCTGTTCCACTCTCGGGGCTCCTATTTATCTGGGCTCCTAACAGTGGGTCCACGTGCAGCAGGAGCTGGGCATCACCACCCAGCTCTGGGCATCACACCCCTGAGCTCTGCTTGCACACAGCTGTTCATTTGAAAGTCTGTCCTTTGCATTCAAAGAGCTGTAGACAGGGCACCTCCCCTCCTGTCTCAGCAAAGCTCTGTTGGGGTGTGTTGATGTGTAGCAATGGATTCTTCACAACACAGCACCCACCCCTTGCACTGCAGACTGATTAGGAAAATACAAGACTAGAAGGACCTCACTTTGCAGGATGAAGTTGCTTAAATTATTGCTTGCAAATGATATTCATAGTCTATTTAGTCATCTTTTTTCCATTCATGAATCATTCATAAACTGATCATAACTTCTGCAAATATTTAATTAATCATAATTTTCACTTACCAGTATGACATGGAAATCTGCCCGTAGGGTGTTTGTGAGCAGTTTGGCTGCCACTTACAGATGGGGCTGGGCAGTCGTAGCCGGGGACCCTCAGAGGACCAAAACTCTTTAAACCAGAGTCTGACCAACGGTGAGCGACGTGGTGTTGAAAAAGTTGCAAAAATATTCTCATGAGTGACTTCTAAAGACTTGACCTCCAGCTGTCTGTGACTTGAGTGAGGCTCTCTACCTCTGTTTCAGGTGGCTTTTCTGCACCTCGTTAGGGCACAGCCTGAGGACATCCCGTACAAGCCCCATCCATGGGGCTCTTGGAAACCTGCAGCGAATGAGTGAAGCTAGGTTTGCTGTGAACATTTGCTTATACTTGATGGCACTCAGATGTGGGGCTGAAGAGTTCTTTTCAGGCAAACTGGAGTTGCTTCAGAGAGAGAAGAGACAATGACGGATCTATGGGCAAGCTGGTAGTACTTAAAGGTCTGAGGAAGCTGGAAGTGCTGATTGCAGCCTCCTTCCATCTTCCTGTAAATAGTGTGGCTGGTTCTCCTGGTTAATGCAGAGGAGCAGGAACAGCTCCCTTAAACCCACTGTAAACAATAAAGTCAGGCCTTTCCTGTGGAAGGAGTGTCTGTCATGTCATCTGCTGGTTTGGGCTGGGGTAGGGCTGATTTTTTCTGTAGTGGCTACTATGGGGCTGGGGTTTGGATTTATGCTGGAAATGGTGTTGATAAGGCAGAGATGTATTTATCTTGATGTGAACCCCCTCTGCTCCAGCTCACAGCCGTAGCCCCTTGCCCAGTCATTGGATGCCCCTGAGCAGATGATGGCGCTTGTCCTCCCAAGTACATGTTATGCCTGATAAAGTCGGGCTTTCCTGGGATTGGCTGACCACCACCTAGCCAATGGAAACTGGTGAATTAATTCCATGCTTTCCTTGTGCATACGGATTTTGCTTTGCCTATCAAACTGTCTTTATCTCAACCCATTAGTTTTCTCACTTTTACCCTGCTGAATCAGTCCCCCATCCCACTGGAGGCCATGTGGGGCTTTAGTTGCTGGCCACGATTAGACCACAACAGATAAGTACCAAAACCAATGAACCCAGAGTTTTAGTTTAAACATTTCTTACTTTGCTTGCATGCAATTTCTAAGTGCTAGAAAAGGTTGAAGAAATCCATCATAATTAATAAATAACACCAAAAGCTTTGTAGTTTATGGTTTTTAAAATCATAAATAAGAAGAAAAAAAAGTCTTGTGTGTGTTTGGGTTGGACAACTGCAGGGATTCCATTCGATTTGCTGTGGCAGTGAAGCAGCATCGCAGAGATGCCGACCAGGTCATTCAGTGGGTTTCTTTCTGTCTTTCCAGCATCTGTATTAGGACTGTCTGGGAAGAGACAAGCTGATCTGAGCTCATGCTCTTTCTCTGTCCTGAAGTCTTTAAAAAGGTAGTGGTTTTTCAGATCCAAATGTTTCCCTTAAATGCGCTGCGTAACGGTGGCCTTCCGGTAGCCCACACACGAGCTCCACGTTCACAGCTTTTGCCATGGTAACAAAAGCAAATCCAGTGGTCTGTTCTGTTCAGTTACAGGGGAAAATAAAAATCACTGGAGACCCTATTTGTGAAAATGCCAAAAAAACCAGTGCAGGGTTGATGGATGACAGCAGTCAGGGGGTGCTCTGGCGACATCATTTGCGCTGTGTCTCAGCCAGACCTTCCACACCTGAAGTTTTCACTAAGGGGTCCGCACAGGGCAGATGTAGTCATTGGCAGTGAGATGTTACACAGTAGAGCAACAGCTATGTCCCAAGATAAAGAAGGGCCCCATGTCTTTGTTATTGTCAGGTCAGTCTGAAGCACTGCCTCGTTCTGCAGCTTATTCACAGATTACAGAACACTGGGGATTGGAAGAGACCTCAAAAGATCATCCAGTCCAATCCCCCTGACACAGCAGGATCACCTAGATCAAGTTGCACAGGAACACATCCAGGCGGGTTTTAAAATCTCCAGAGAAGGAAACTCCACAACCCCCCTGGGCAGCCCCTTCCAGTGCTCTGTCACCCTCACTGGGAAGAAGTTCCTTCTCATATTTATG
>JAOXOE010027679.1:0-17774 GCA_028565055.1 Phoeniculus purpureus | reverse complement strand
GTCTCCTTCTCTGGAGATGTTTAAAACCTGCCTGGATGTGTTCCTGTGTGACTTGATCTAGGTGATCCTGCTGTGGCCAGGGGGATTGGAGTGGATGATCTTTTGAGGTCCCTTCCAATCCCTAATGATTCTGTGATTCTATGATTTGAGTGAGGGCTGGGCTGAAGCCTCTCCGCAGCTTGGGAAAAAAAAAACCCAACCCTTGGGAGGGGTTTATTTTCCAGAATTAATTAGTTTTTCCATCTTCTTATGGCTTTGCTCCATCCCTTTGGTCCTCCTTCAGATGTGCATGGGGACGGACGGGGAAAGGGAGGCGCAAGCAGTGTCCAGAGAAAGGAAATGTCTTCTGCTTCTCCCTAGACAGCTAAGGGGAAAGGCTAGAAGACAATAGCAATGACTACTGACACGGCCTCAATACATTGTTTTTGCATCATATAAATCTGAGAGATTTATCGGCGCTCTGCAGGCTGGGGAATTCAGCAGGATCCAGCTCAGTCTCTGGAAAAAAAATGCAATAGCTGGTCTCGGGAGAAACGCTGGGACAGAACCCCTGTGGGGCTCACTGGAATAATGCTCTTTATTCTGCAGAAAGGGCTGCACCAGGGGAATCCTCTGTACCCCGGCTGCTCTGAATGTCCTATTGTGCAGTAGACTGATGAGCAGATACTGGTTACTGTTCACTGCTTACCAAGCTCCAACACACCCAGAGCCTTCAAACAACCGCTGTCGGCTCCCTAGATCACTTCCTCCTCCTACAGTAACTATTCATCTAACAGTTGTGATGTTGTTACAGCTCTAAAGCTCATTCTTCTGCCGTGCTTTCACCTTGAATCCTTGCTCTTTCCTCCTCTGCCTCCCCCTCTACCTGGCTAGATGGTTTTCCCCCGGCTAAATCACGGATTTCTAGCTAACGACCAGCTCGTCTTTAGCCGGCGAGTGCTCAAGGTAGGCGAGTGCTCAAGGTGGACCTCTGCCATCTGCTGCTGCTGGTTTGCTGTGGTCCTTGGAGTTGCACGTCTTCGTCCCTTGCTGGCTGCCGATGCACTGTTGCTGGCTGAGAGTGTCGCTGCCACGGCTGCAGCCGGAGATGTTTGCTGGGAGCACGTTTGAGCGAAGCTTCGTAGGAACTTCAGGGCATTTTTCCCAAAGGAGATGGGTTGGGCTTGTTGACCTCAAGAGTCTTTTCCGACCTGAGTGATTCTGTGATTCTATGAAAAGTGATGAGTTTTAGCATCTGGCCGCTTGTGGAAAGTGGGGATCGAGCAGCAAAGTCCTCTAAGTGTCCATCAGAGCAGTGCAGGTGTTGGAAACCAAAAGGCATCAGAGCTGGAGCTGCGTGAGCCCTCGCGCTCTAAAAGGGGGGGTGGTTTCATTAGGCGGAGTTGGGTGGGAGCCTCTCGCCTTAATTAGATGCAGCGCTCAGCGCTTGCCATTGGGGTTTTTTGTTTTAGCAACTATGCGAGTGGTTCAGGAGCACAGATCCTGTTGAAAGGCCGTGGGACTTGTGCCGCAAAGTCACTTAAGGACTTCTGAAAATCCCACACTTTTCCCTGATTTGAGGGTGGACCACATGTTAAATACAGCCCTCGCACTGCCTCGGTCCCAACCCTTCCAGATGTTGCTAAAAGATTTACGAGCTGCCCTTTCCTTGGGGTTTTCCATTGTGTGGCTGCATGGATGTGCCTGACCACAGCCCTCGGGTTGAGCTGCGGTGGCCAGGACGGGTCAGGAGCTGATAACTGGGTGGTGAAGCCCCATGGGGTTCTCCCCTGCAGAGCAGCCACCTCTCAAACCCTCACAACCACGTGGGGAAGCAGCTGCTGCTTGTTGCTTTGCATCCAAGCCGTGCTGGGTGTTGATCCATGACCTTGGCTGTAGTTAAAGGTTATTACTAAGTGCTACTTTTTTTTCTGGTGGGTTTTTGGTGTGGTCCACAAAGCTCTGGAAGTGTGTGCATGCCCTGTGCCAGCACGTTGTTGGGTCTGGGTTATTTCTGGTTGGTGGTTTCCATGCAGACGGTTGCTGCACAAGGGCTTGATGAGATAAAAACCTCACTGGAGGCGTTGAGCCAGATCCAAAGGGCTTAAACTGGCCATGAGGTCTCTTCCAGCCTTCCCAGCTGGAAGTTGTAATGAACTTCCTTTGGTACAGAGGAGCCCAGGGTGCTGATGGCCCAGGAGTGCTGTGCATGTGTTGTGGGCACCCCATGGCCACCGCTTGCCAATGCCACTTCGTCTCACCATGTCTGTGTGAACTTCTTCCAGGGTGATCAAGGTCGAGATGGAGCCATTGGCCCTCCTGGTCCACCAGGACCACCAGGGGCCCGGGGGCCTCCTGGTGACACGGGAAAAGATGGCCCAAGAGGACCTTCAGGCCCCCCTGTAAGGACAGGAGCGAGCACGTGCCGGGCAGGTCCCACGCCAGCAAGGGGGAGAAGAGCGTGAATGGTGTCCCCTTCCTTCCCACTACCACCTCAACTGCTGGGTTGAGCCAGCGGTTGGGTTTTGGTGGCTGCTCATGCAGCAAAGCTTTGGGGCACAGGGCCAGGGGAGCAGGAGGGGGTCTTCCTCCTTCAGTTCGGGAACAAAGAGCTGGACCTGGAGCTTGTATTTGCAGGTGCTGACTGTAACTCAAAGAGCCTGGAGGAGATCTCTTCCTCAATCCGTAGCCTTCCGATGACCTGTTGCAAATCTCCAGACCACTGGCCGTTTATTTAAGAAACACACGGGCTAAATCACAGCACCGCTGAGCGTTCTGGTCAGTGCTGAGCGTGTGGGGGATTGAAGGGTCATCGTGTCAGTGTTGGCCCTTTTGTTTTTGCAGGGCGTCAAAGGCGAGCCAGGAGAGGATGGACCGATGGTCAGTGTTGACCCTTCCCTTTACATCCCCCTTCAGCTCACTGCAGCAGGTGGTTGTGTTGCTTAAAGACAGCGGGGAAAAACCAACTCCCATGGGAAATTATAGATGCCCTAAAGTAGATGTTTGGCCAGGGGTTCCTGTTCCCTGGGTGGGAGAGAGGCTGATCTTTGTCCCCTTGGCTCCTCTGGAGGGATGTGCTGCTCCTGCATCCCCACAGCTGCCCCCGTGGAGCCTCTTGGCATTGTAACTCCAATGAGCTGAGGTCTAGGTTGGATTGAAAGGTGTTTATTGTGCACAAAGCACACAAGCCCTGCAAGAATATTTATTATTTACTGGGAGCACAGAGAACTTACAGCTGTATTTGTGAGGGAAGATGAGAAGTTGGCATCTGTGTCCCTTTTCTTCATGGGAACTGCAGCAGCCTTGGAAATGTTTTCTATCCCATTGCACTCCATTGTCAAACAAGTAACGCAGCTGCTCTCCCATCCAACAGGGTGCCAGGGGACCTCCAGGACCAAAGGTGGGTAGCGAGTAGGTTTTTATCTATCTAATTTTGACACCAATCACTGAAATATTGAGAGACTCCAGCGCAGAGCCACAAAGACAATGAAGGGAGAGGAGCATCTCCCTCATGAGGAAAGGCTGAGGGAGCTGGGTCTCTTGAGCTTGGAAAAACGGAGACTGAGGCGTGACTCCATTCATGTTGGTAAATATAGAAAGGGCAGGTGTCAGGAAGATGGAACCAGGCTCTGCTCAGTGGCATCTAATGGTAGGACAAGGGGCAATGGGTGTGAGCTGGAAGAGAGGAGGTTCCACATAAATATGACAAGGAACTTCTTCCGAGTGAGGATGATAGAGCCCTGGAAGGGGCTGCCCAGGGGATTGTAGAGTCTCCTTCTCTGGAGGTGTTTAAAACCTGTCTGGCCATGTTCCAGTGCAACTAGATCCTGCTGTGATGGGGGGGATTGGACTAGATGATCTTTTGAGGTACCTTCCAATCCCTAATATTCTGTGATTCTAATGTTCTGTGAAATATTGCTGCACTGGCTTTTCACTTAGCCGTAGATATCAGACCAAAAAAGTACTGATTTGGGAGCTGCACATCTGATTGTGTCGCCGACTCAGTAGTCCAAACCCACAGCCCACGGTCAGACCTTGAAAGGGGGGTGGAAGAAGCCACAGCAGGTTGGAAGCTGCTGTGCTGTGGGAACGTCCTTTCTTACACTATAGGGGGGATAATGATGATGGCACAAGCCAAGTGTTTCAATGTTATTATCCATTTTGTCATTAAATTAGTCATATTTTTGTTATCTCCCTAAACTTCTTCCTCCTCTGCGTTTGTTGGCGCTGAAGGGTGAGCCTGGCATCCAAGGAAAGAAGGTAACGTGGTGATTTGTTTAATTTCTTCTGTTTCTTTGCTCTGCCTTTGGTGAGGGGAGACCACTGCCAGGGACTGACGGAGGAGCCATGGTCACGGTGTCCATCCCAAGCCCTTCCTTGTGTTCCCCAGGGTTTCTCGCCCACGCAACCCCAAGGCAGGGGCACGGCTGTGCCTGCAGCCTGCTTTTCATTACCACGAGCGAGGCAGAAGCTGCAAACACATCTGCCCAGAAGACGAAGAACAAAACACCAAATGTCAAACAAAGCAGTGGGTCCCTTTCGCTCCAGTAATTTAAGCTGAACTGAGAGGTGCCCGGAGGCTCTTACCTACCCAGGGGCCCCCAGGGTGGGTTTGGGATGGGCACAGCACCTCGGTCTCATGGGGATCACCCACTCGCTGAAGGACAGACACTTTGCTTGGGGTGGGTGTTGAAGACCGCAGGAGATTCACAGATCTGAGCTCTCCAGGTTGTCTTCTGGTGGGGCCATCAAGAGGTGGATAAATCTCTATCTGATGCCAAAGCACTGGCAGAGACCAGAGTCTCTCTCTCTCACTGCTTTGCCCCAGAACAGACCTGGCCACGGGTGCTTCTCAAGCCAGAATTTGGCTTTTAGAAGAAAATAAATGACCAGCAAAATGAAGCTCCTCAGCACCTATGAAGTGGTTTTACTCCAGAAGAACAGGGGAACAAAACAAGTGAGACAGATGAATCCCCTCCTGGCAGGTGGTTGTGCTGATGGCTCGTGGTGCAGCCCATGATGATGGGTGGCAGCTTGCTCAGGTCTTTGAGAACTAAAAAGCCTAAATGGATGGTATATAATTTGTATTAAGGGTAAGAGAGCACCTCTCCCAGGGCAAAATTCTGGGAGATACACATCCACCTCCTGAGGAGAAGCAGAGGCAGGGGCTGGATGGGAGCCAGGGAGACAAAGCTCCAGCTTTCTCCTGGCCTTCTGCAAACCCAAGTGGATCTCAGATCTGTGCATCACTCAGTGGGGTCAAATGACCTGTTGAATCCTAATGATAGGTGTGTACAAGCTCTTTGCCTTTGACTGCTCCTGTTTAATCTCATCAGGGTGATGATGGAATCCCTGGGGAGCCAGGACTTATGGGCCCTAAGGTATGTTCATCTCCGTGTCCATCTAGCGTAAGAGCTCGGCAGCATCTTCTGCTCTCTGGGTACTCAGATCAGTATCACAGCTGGGGAAGGTTGAGAGGCACATTTCTCCCCTGACATGAGAAAAAGCCCCAAAAAATGAGAGAAAGCAGCATAACCCACCTCTCTGCCATGGCATCTCTGCCCAGAAGTTGTCCCTGCAGCAGCAGATCAGGGTGCTGTGGGCTCTCTGTGGGAGCCTTCTCCAGATGCTGTGGTTTTTAGGGCTCTGAACACATCGCCCACAGCCAAACTGTTAAGCCCGAAGACTTGGGCTTTGTCTCTAAACCTGCCCTTTTGCACCTGGGCAACAGGATGTGTTTCAGGCAAAAAGCAGAGCTTTGCTCGCTCATTATCTGAAGGAAAAGGTAGAGCAGGAAAACGACAGCCTCTATGAACCTGAAGAAACCTTTCTGAATCCTACCCCACTTGCATTTGTCCAAATTGTCTTGTTTTCAGGGAGAAAAAGGCAGTGTGGGTCTGGCGGGGGAGAATGGCACCGACGGCTTGCCTGGACCCAAGGTGAGTACAAACCCATTAGCCAGGGAGCTGGTCCCAGCCCTGCGGAGTTAGAGGGTTTCAACTGAGTGGGTGTCTGTGGCCAGTGCCTTCTAAAAGGTTCATAAAACCCCCAAACAGGAACAAAACAGGGGTGTTAACAAGTATTTTGCCGGCTGCTCCAACAACAGCTGGATTCAAGCAGAGCCCAGCACAAGAGGTGCTAAAATTGCAGGGTTTTTGCTGAATTGCCTCTTTTTTTTCCCCGATCTGTACCCAGTTGTGGGTTTTTATCTTGAACTGCCGCAGCTCCTTGTTGGGCAGGAAACTCTGGGATAGAGAAACATGAGCTAAGGTGACCCTTAGCCATGATTTTTCTGAAGCCAGTGCTGGTTTGTTCCTCCTGGGATCGGTGGAGTTGAGTTTTAGCTATGGAGACTCTTTGTGTTCGTAGCAATTCTGATCTTCTAGAGGCTTTTAATCATAGAATCATTGGGGATCAGGAGGGACCTCGAAAGATCATAGGGCAAATCACAGAATCATAGAATCATTGGGGATTGGAAGGGACCTCAAAAGATCATCTAGTCCAGTCCTCCTGCCACAGCAGATCACCTAGACCAAGTAGCACAGGAAAACATCCCGGTGGGTCTTAAACATCTCCAGAGAAGGAGACTCCACAACCCCCCTGGACAGCCCATTCCAGTGCTCTGTCACCCTCACTGGGAAGAAGTTTCTTCTCATTTACATGTGGAACCTCCTGTGTTCCAGCTCACACCCATTGGCCCGCATCTAGAGGGTCTGTGGGTACGGAGAAAGGTAGGACTTTTGAATTTTGAAATGAACGTGAGGTCACTGCTGTGAGGGTGCTACAGGTTTTCAAATCTTACTCACTCTTACTCACTTTCCAGAAAATAGAATGGGGGTGGGGGAAGAAAAAAGGGGGGAAAAATGAAAAGACAAAAAGGGGAAAAAAAGAGGGAAAATGAAAAATAAAGAGAAGAGAAAAGACAAAAAAGAGGGGAGAAATGAATAAGAAAATGAAAAAAATGGAAGAAATAAAAAGAAACAGTATTTTTAAATGGAAAAAAAAAGGAGAAAGACAAAGGAAAAAATTAAAAGATAAAAAGGGGGAAAAAAAATGAAAAGAAAAAATGAAGGGAAAACAGTTAAAAAGAAAATTTAAAAAATAAAGAATATTTTAAAAGGGGGGAAGAAAAAAGAAAATGGAAAAAAGAAAAAATGACAAAAAATTATAGCTTGAACAAGGGAAGAAGAAAAAAATGGGGTGGGAAATGAAAAAGAAAAGAAGGAAAGAAAACGAGAAAATGGGAAAAATAAGAAGGAAAAAAAAAGAAAAAATTAGAAATAAAAAATAAGTGAAGAAAGAAAAAAGCAAAAGGGAAAACAAAGATTTAAAAGGGGAAAAAAAGAGAAAAGGAGAAAAAAAAGAACTAAAAGTGGGGGGAGAAAAAAAGGAAGGATTTGGCAGAGCCCTTTTCCTCAAAAATGGTTTAAAAGTGTGGGCTGAAACTTTCCACACACAAAACCCAGCCTGGAGCAGAGAGGCGGCCGTGTGAAGCCAGCACAAAGCTCCACTCGCCCAGAGCAGCCCCGTGAATGGGCACAGCCCGAGGCCGGGACGGGGAGCTCAGAGCACCCTGCTCCGTCTGCTAGGAGGCATTTTCTTCTTGTCAGCTACCCCACACCACCCCTCTCTTTTGCAAACTCTGTGCTCTCAAGTCCAACCCATGGTCTTCCCAGGATGAGCAGTTCCTTGTTGCTGCAGTGCTTCTCCTTAATCTAAAGCATTTCTCGGGCATCTCGTGTGGTTACTGACTTCTTAAGGTAAATGTCCTGTGTTTTCCTGGGTCTTTTTGAACCAAAAATGTGATTCTGGGTTTTTTCCCTTGTTTTCAGGGTGAACCTGGTGAGAAGGGAGGAATCGGCTCCATCGGCCCCCGGGTATGGATGTGCAGGGTTTTGCTTTCCCAGTGTGGACCCTGAGCTGCTGCCCGCAGCACATCTTTCTGCTCGGGATGTGGTCGGATCAGTTCAGTGCTAGGAAAACAGCCCTGGTGCACATTTACCCAAACCTCTACGGAGGTTCTGCTCTAGGAAATGCAGTCAAGTCCAATTTTCTTATCAACGTGACCATCTCATGACCCTTTTTTTGCGTGAGGGAAGCTGTGAGCAGGGGTGACCAAAGGAGGATTTGGGTGCCCTTCTCGGTTACACAATTCTTTGCCTTTTTGGGGTTTGGTTTGGATGATGGTTGGAGCTGTCAGGCCAGAACTGATTAACTCGATGGTGTTTGTAAGGTGATAATCCCCAAACGCCTGGCTGTCGGCTCTTTGCTTAACATCCTACCTGCTCCTCAGATACCGCCAGAATAAGTGGGATAAAAACCAAATCAGACTCTCCCTGGTTGCAGGGTCCCCCCGGTCTGAAAGGGGAACAAGGCGACACCGTGGTGATCGACTACGATGGCCGAATCCTGGATGCGCTCAAGGTGAGACACCCCCCACCCAACCCCACACCAAGACTGTTGATGGGGAAGGGCTGAAAAATGCCCTGTGGTGCCACTGGCTGCCCTCATCCTCCTTCTCCTTCCCAAGACCCCCACTCTCAGCACAGAGTGGGCTTGGAGGGAAGTGCTGAGGATATTTGGGTTTAGCTGGGTACTGGGTACCAGGCTCACGGGATCCAGCTGTGGAATGTGAGTTCATATTCCCCAGGTACAAGCAAGGCAGCACAGACTCTGCCATACAATCACAGAACATTAGGGATTGGAAGGGACCTCGAAAGATCATCTAGTCCTATCCCCCTGCCACAGCAGGATCACCTAGATCAGGTCACCTAAGGTCATCAGTGTGAGTGACCAGTGCTTGAGGGGTTATTCCCATAGTGTGGTGATGCAGTTCTCCCAGCCCATCCTCTGCAGTGGTTTTCTCAGCGAGCAGCTGTCAGGATGCAGGAGGAAGGGAGGAAACGTTGCCCGAGCCCTAACCTGCCCGACCGAGCGATGCCCTGCCATTTTCATTAAGATGAGAGGAGCCCAATAGCATAACTAATTGCAGACACATCTGAGAACCCTCCTAATTGTTTTCTAACAGGCTGCAGGGATACACAAAGTGGTGGTAATTGCTGGTTGCCAGATGTCTGCACGGCATGCGGCTCTGCGAGTGGAGTTGGTGGAGTGTGGGGCTTGGAGAGGCTCCATCCAATGTCTGGACCTCATCTGGAGAGGCTCAGACCCTCTCCCGTGGGCTGCATGTGGAGGTTGCCAAGGGCCATGCCGCTGAGCCTCACTAACTTGGCTGTTTCCCTGCTTGTTAGCCCTTTCCAGTGTCTGTGCACTGACCTGTCTCACGGCAGAGCTTTGGGAAGGGGGTGACTTTCCACGGCTCCCAGTGAGATGAGGTGTAACAGGATCTGAGTGTGAACTCACAGAACGGAGTGCTTTGGGATGTGGTACGGGTTTGCTTCTCAGCTGAGTCAGTTTTGCTGTCTGAGATCTGTTTTGCCGCTTGCAAGCGTTGTCCATCTCGAGGTGGTTCGCACCCAGCTGTGCCCAGGTAAAACAGCTTGGGGTGGGCAAGGTTTTCCTGCTGCTGGTGCTCGCACAAACTCCCCTTCATTTTTTCCCCCCTTAATTGCATCTTCCTGGCTGGTTGTTGATGTCTTCAGCAGGAGCTTCTCCCCTGCCTGGCTGTCTGGAGCAGGGAAAATGCAAAGGGGACCTCCAAGACCTGTGGCCACACCTCTGACTAAAGGGGTTTTGCCTCAGGCACCCACACTGCTGCTTTGTACCCCTGGCCAGCTCTGGTTGTGTTTCCTTTGCATGGCCACCCCTGTGCCAGAGGGACCCTTGTGCCAACTAAGCCCATCGTAGTGTTTGGGCCACCCCAGTCACACAAGTAGCTGTTGCAGATGGTGACTGGGAGCTGCTCGCGATCAGCTGGCACTGTCCTCGTGTGCCACATTCACAGTAGTGATGCTCACACCTGGTGTGTTTGCTCTGTTTCAGGGTTCACCAGGTCCTCCAGGGCCACCAGGCCCTCAAGGTGCTCCAGGTCCCAAGGTGAGTCTGACCTCTGCTGCACAGCAGCTCTCCATGTAAGGAGCATCTCCCAGGCCAAACTAGTGCAGGTGGGGCTAGCTGAGGGGCTGGAAACTGTGGGGCAAAGGAGATGCTGTTCACTGCTTTCTTGGGCTGAAAAAGGAGGTTTTCACACAAAAGCCAACGTTTTGTTGACCAGTCTCTAGCCTCTTCTGGAGGAAGGTTAAAGGAATTTGCTCCCAACACCTCCAAGACTTCGGATGCCTGTGGGAGGCAGCAGAAGCAATGGGAGCAGCAGCTGTGAGGAGGGAACAGAGGTCCTACAAGCTGTGCCAAGCCACCCCTCCATCCTGCCTTCTCCATGTGCCCCTTGCTGTCCCGGCACCAAGCCAGAGCAGGACTTGGCTGTCCTCCTGCTTCAAAGCAAAACCCAGTCACCTACAGTCTGCTGGAGCTTCTATGAAGGAAGAATTTAACCTGCAGAATGATATGGGCAGGATTTGGGAGCCTCTGAAGGTCTCTGTGCTGCTCAAATTCAGCTGGTAGCGCCGGTGCACGCTGCCGCTCCTGAGCCTGGCAGTGCCAAGCCCATACCCACACCAGCTGGGACAAGAGATAACCCTTCTCCTCACGAAACCCCTTCCCAAGTTGATTTCCTGGTGTAACTGACCGTGGGCTCCCCTTTCTTTGTGTCTCTGCAGGGAGAGCTGGGTTTGCCAGGTCCACCCGGACTGGACGGTGAGAAGGTGTGTTGGGCACAGCCAGATGGAGCGAGACCTTGCAGGAGCTCAGTTGAAAAGGAGTTTGTGAACAGCAAAACTCATGCCCCGTGATGCTGAGCTGCTCTCCTTGAGTTTAACTGCCCTTAGCCTATGGCCCCGAGCTCAGCCATGGGGGAGCAGACTACTCGTGGCCACGACTGCCGAGCCAACGGGGCTCTTTTTGCCGTAGTTTGTCTGGCACTGTCTCAAATTTTACTGCAGACCTTCCCAATCCCAAGTGGCCACAATCCCTGCTACAGCTCAGCCACGTTCTGCTGCGTCTTCAGGATTGGCAGATGCCGGTTTTAATATTAAACCATTTCCATGACCCCACGTGAGACACGGGGGGAGAGGCAGAAGTGGCTGGTGAGGGGGGGGCATTCTCTAACCATTTTCTCCTAAGCAGGTTGTTCTGTACAATCTTCCAGGGTCCTAAAGGAGCGAAGGGCGACCAGGGCAGCACTGGAATCGCAGGACAGAAAGGGGAGACAGGAGAAATGGGCTCGTTGGGGCCACCGGTACGTCCCGTCCCTCCTCCTGTCTCTGTGTGTCTCTGCTTCGTTCTCCAATGCATCCAGTCGCTGACATGAGCGCTCCCCACCGGGTCACTGCAGAGCTGGGGGGTGCTGGAGCTTTGAATTTCCTTTGCTAGTGATGATGGTAACGCTAAATACAGAAGGTGATGTGAGCTGCTAGCAAAGTCTCTTTCCTCCTGGGGGTTGAGCATGAGCTTTGCTGGAGCCCAGGCTGGAGTTCAGAGGACAAACAGCTTTTCCTCTCGATTTTGGTCTCCTGGAAGAGGCATCACATCAGCATTAACATTTGTCTCTTCCAGGGAGCAGAAGGGCCAAAGGGAGACAGAGGAGAGAAAGGAGACACCGGGTCACCGTGTTTGCAGAACAATCACGTAAGAGACTTGATCCAGGGGATCCTGCTGTGGTGGGGGGATTGGACTAGATGCTCTTTGGAGGTCCCTTCCAATCCCTAATGTCCTGTGATCCTGCCACTGGAAAGGCTGCAGGAGCCTGGTCATGATGCAGGCTCAGGTGAAGTCGGGGGGTGCAGGTTGGAGCTGCTGGTCCCGTATCCGTCAGCACAGCAGAGCGATGCAAATCCCGAGTGTTTTCTGCAAGACCTTTCCCAACTGTCTAAACGGGGTTTGCTCACTAGGGGAGGGCACTCTGCGTCAGCTGGTTTAGGTTTGGCTGCGGTGGTTGAGATGCTGGATGGGGCTCTTGTAATTGACTTGTTCTGAATTGGGACCCTTGCAGCTCTATAGGACTTCTCCATCCTTTTCTCCTTGTTCACACCTTTTGCTTAAAACAAAGGTGGTGACTTGCGATAGTTCTTCATTAAGGACATAAATCCTCCGATTTTGTTCTGGTTTTGGGGTTTCTAATCCAACAGGCTGGTTGCCTCCCATCTGTGCAGAAAAAAGCATCGTTCCATTCACTTTGTGTAGCCTCTCACTTCACGTTTATCTATCAATCCTAAAAGCGGCTTGATGAGCAGATATTTGTGTTGAGATCATTACATCTGAGGGTGGTGGTGTTCTGGGTCGAATGGGGTTTCCATTCCCAAACTGTCCTAACCCTGTGCCCAGCCCCATTAATGTGCTGTTTAATTCTCTTCTGCAGATCATACCCGAGCCCGGACCCCCCGGACTACCTGGCCCTATGGTAGGACTCGAGAGCAGCTCAGGTGCTGCTGGGCAGACTTGTTAGAGCGGTGATTGTAAAGGATGAGGGTGGTTTGCTCTGATTGATCGCTGTGGGCTACAGTGAATCTGGGCAAAAAAATCCGGGGAGAGGAGTTTGCCCTGCTCTCAGCTCTGGTGAGGTCTCACCTCGAGTGCTGGGGTCAGCTTTGGGCACCTCAGTATAAGGAGGACATGGAGGTGATCCTGCTGTGGCAGGGGGATTGGACTGGATGATCTTTTGAGGTCCCTTCCAATTCCTAATGTGCTGTGATTCTGTGAGATGCTGGAGCAGGTCCAGAGAAGGGCAATGAACTGGTGAAGGGCTTGGAGGACAGGTCTGATGAGGAGCGGCCAAGGGAACTGGGGTTGTTTAGTCTAGAGAAAAGGAAGTTGAGGGGAGACCTTATTGCTCTTCGCAGCTACCTGAAAGGAGGGTGTAGAGTGGTGGGGGTTGGTCTCTTCTCCCGAGTCACTAGTGATAGGACAGGAAGCAGTGGCCTCAAGTTGTGCCAGGGGAGGGTTAGTTTGGACATCAGGAGGTCACTTCAAAACCAGGAGGCTCACCAGGCAGCTTTTGTGTAACCAGGGAAGTGTCCCCAGGCCCTGCCCAGCTCAGAGGACCGCGGTGGTAGGGTGCTGCATGCTACACAAGATGTCCTTTTTGGTTCCTCTGCCCCCTGATTTGATGCTGGAGAACCAACCAAACAAACCACCACCAGTCTTGAAAAGAAATACTTGGCCAGTGCATCAGCCTGAGCAAGAAATGGTTTGGAAAGTAAATATTGGGGGTTTGTCTTTGAAATCCTGGTTTTCAGATGCACCGTTGTCTTTCCCACAGGGTCCTCCAGGAATCCAGGGGCCTAAAGTAAGTGAATAAATGAAACGTCACCCGTGGGCTGCCAGGGTGTTATTTACGGGCTCACAAAGACCTGTCAGCTCCGGGAACTGACTCTTTGTCACCATTTGTGACCCCACGTCCCTCGGTTGTGCTGTTCAGCAGTTGGTGTTTTGGAAAAGGAGACTTCTTCCCTCCCAAACACATTGACCACCTCAAATCCTCCCACAGTTATGAGAGCCACTGGCACATTCAAGCCAGGATTTCCAAACCCATGGGCTTAAACCTTATTTTAGGGTCTGGTGAAGGGGAACCATTCCGGGCAGCACATCCCGAAGGTGTGGTAGGATGTGGTGTGGTGGACACACGGGGTGGTCGTCTCTGGCACCTGCCCAATCTGCTTGGTTGATGCCGTTTTGTGTCTGCAGGGCTTGGATGGAGCAAAGGGAGAGAAGGGGGACAGCGGTGAGAAGGGCGACCATGGTGACACTGGACCTGCTGTGAGTCGTCTTCCCTTGTTGACAGGGAGCTGCCTGCCAGCAGCTATCCCAGTGCCACTCGCTCAATAGCAACCATCCCCATGCCTCGTTCCTCTTGTGTCTTTAAGGGTCTCCCGGGTGCTCCAGGGCTCATCGGTTTACCTGGCACCAAAGGAGAGAAGGTAATCGCTGGGGTGGGGAAGGAGCAGTGATGTGGTGTCACCCTAAAGGAGGGGCAGTGGTGGGTCCAGCACCATCCCAGTGTGTGGCGAGGAGACCTCCCCAAACCCCACAGGCTGTCACCGCAAGTCCCTGACTAGATCACTGTGCGCCTGAAACACCCAACTCATCAGGACCTGTCTTAACTGCGATGTTTTACCTCTGCAGGGAAAGCCAGGAGAGCCAGGACTGGACGTGAGTATGGACATCAGCCGCTGGGACAGTAGAAACAGGGACGATGAGCGTGTGGAGGCCATCAAACTGCTTGGGACTGTCGGGAAAACATGGAGCTAACGCCACACAGACGGCTCTGCCTCAAACATGGAGGGCTCTAGGAAAGGGCTTAGTTCAGGCTGGTTGCCACACTACAGCTCCACTAAAGATGCCACAGGGGCTTCCTTTTCCAGTTGAGGATCTTTGCACTGGATAAGTGAAATCAAAATCCCCAGCAGCAGGGTGTGGTAAAGCACTGGTTTTCCCAAGAAACTGCTGCCCTGCCAAGGCAACAGGATTCACCAGGGGAGGATGGGTTGGAAGTTGCCTGTGTGGGACTGAGATGTTGGGATGTTCACACCCTCAACTTACAAACCTTCTCTGGTCTCTTTTTCTCCATCTAAAAACTGTCGTTATAGGGCTTCCCAGGTCTGAGAGGGGAGAAAGGAGAGAGGAGTGAAAGAGGCGAGAAGGTGAGTCGGGTTATGAGTGTAGAGATGCTGTGGGGTGGGACTGGCTGCTCCGTTTGGCAGGCAGTGATCCCTGACCCTCAGGGCTGGTGGCTCCCCCTCCAGCCTGGCAGCGTTTCCAGGTCACCGCTGCGAGGCGTTTCCTCTGGCACAGATGGTGCCAGTGTAGGGCTGGATGCGCAGTTCATGCCCACCCCCTCGAAAGTGCTTTCTGCAAGCTTGAGTCAACCCCTCCCCGCACAACCACTGGGAGGAAAGGGAGCAGCCTCGCAGCTCCAGGTCACAAAGAATTTACCGGTTATGGTTTATAGACCTTGACAACAGATCCAAGTCAAAGGTTGTGTTGCAGGGATCCTTACACAAAGGGGTGCCCAGCCAGGGGCAGGAGCCCAGCTGAGCGCGGGGCAGTGGCTGGAAGCTGGTGCTCCCACTTGCTGCAAGATGCCAGTCTGGGTTCTAGCAGAAACCAACCACTTAGTCATCCTGCTATAAATCTATTAAATTATCCGCACCCAGCTTTAACAAAGATATCCAGTGATTTAATTCCTTAGCTGAGGTGATACCAGTGCCTAAGTCCCAGTTCGGGGTGAGGTGTTGGGGCTCTGGAAGTACTGCGTGACCTAAAGCCAAGGTGTTTCCCTCCCTGCTCCTGATGTCTTCCTGTTGTGCCAACAGGGTGAGCGAGGAATTCCGGGGAGAAAAGGAGCCAAGGGGCAGAAAGGGGAACCAGGGCCCCCCGGACTGGATCAGCCTTGTCCCGTGGTACGTCCTTCCTTTCACTTGCCCTGAGCACGCGTTGCCAGGACTGAAAAGGAGCCGCAGCCCTGCAGTCAGGGAAAGGGAGGATTTGGTGGTTCTTTATTTTGCAGTAAATCGGAGCAGATGGTTATTGTTTTCTCACTTTTCTTAATGGTTTGTTTTATCTGCACTGCTGGAAGTTCACTGCTGGCTGTAAGGGCTCTGCACTGGCCAGATGGGAGGGAGCCACAGCAGAAAACATAGGAATCCTTGTGCGGAGACTTTCTTATTGTAGTTTGGAACAATGGGCTTCAGTAAAGCTCTTCGGGAGATAGTGTGCCCTGGTGAAGCTGCCTGCCCCATCTCTGGATGCATGTGAAATGGGAGAGTAACTCAGTGAGTGGATGGGAGATGACCTGGGAACTTGGTCAGACCTCTCACCATCTCTGCTAATGCTCCAAGGGACAAGCTCACTTCTGTGTCTCTTGTGTGAGGACATGGGTTGGATTTAACAGCATCTTAGTGCTGCCAAAGATAAGTGCTGTGTGGGCTCGAGCTCCCCAGGCTGCCAAGAAGTCCCCGTGCTTCTCTGCCTGCGATAGCAGCTCATGGCTCAGGTTGTCCTCAGACACATCCTGCACCATCGCTGTGCAACACATACACAGCCTCTGCAGGAAACCTCCTGGGTGCTTGAGCCCAAGGAAGGTGGATTTCCCAAGGCCACCTTTCGTTCTGTATTGGTTTATAAGAAGTTAGTTGGCCTGGTAAAATGTACCTGCTTTTCATTACTATTTTTCATATGAAGACTAAGACCAGAGAGGTCCCTAAATTGCTTTGAGGCTGCAGGATGGAAGTGATTCCTATCGACTGTGGAGCCAAAAGTACTGCAGTGTAGCTGTTAGCCCCTAGTTCAGCTGCACCTGAGCAGCAGTGCCAGACACGTGCTCCAAAAGACCCATTTCTCTTCTAAATGTGACTTTATCTCTCCCCTAGTGCGGTTAGGGCAATCCCAGCTGATCTATAGCTCCCCTACAGCATCTATCACTGTGCTTTATTCTGCTTGGAGGTAGAATGAGACCTATCATTAATTTTCTCGCTTCTCAAGGATCACCTTCCTTCCATCAATGTGCTGCATGATTTAACCCTCATCTTTTTCCCTGCACTGTTACCAGCTTGAGCCTCTGCTTTGCATATAGAAGATCTTTCCCAGGTGACAGACCCCATGTATCTGTGACTTCCCCACCATAAAACCACCCTGCTGATTTGCTGTGCCATCAGAAACGGAGCTGTAAAGTTCTGGACCTGTTCTCCTCCACTGAAACACGGCTGCCTGTTCCAGCAGCTCCTCTGTCCTTTGTCACTCTCAACACACAGTTATTCTCTCAAACAGGGAGACCGTAGCATTGCAGGCAGCAGAAGGGACCCAGGCTTACCGGGGCTGCCCTGCCCTTTGGTACAGTATCTGCTCTTTCTTTCTTGCATGGCTTGTGTGTGTGTTCCTGCTGTGGCCAAGCCCCATCCCAAGGAGCAACTCCCTCCAGGGAGAGGAAGGACACAAGGCAGCAGAGCTGCGACGAGATGTCTCCCTTTGGCGTTGAAGGATGCCAGTGTGTTGCCCCTTGTTCCCCCAGCTAAAAGGACTTTATATAAGCATCCTGCAGGGGATGCTTGCCCCTAGATAGGAACATACGGTAAAACCAGTTCTGGTTGGGTTCAGTACCTATGGCCCATTTAGATTCCCTCGTGCCTGTGCTGCTGCAGCCCTGTGAGTCCTATTCCCAGCTGGGTTTTGCAAAGCCTTCTCCAAAGAATGACAAATTCTATGGACAGGGGGCATCAGAAGGGCATCTGCACTGTCAGCAGTAGCTGAGCCCTGCACTGCTCAGGTCGCAGTGCAGCGGTTGTGCAGGAAGGTTCATGCTCTGCTCCCCAAAGGGCTCTGCACAACCAGCTAGAAGAGGTCATTGTCTTATTTTTCAGCCATAGAAAATGCTGTGTGTTAGATGATTTGCAGTTGTCTTGGGAGAAACAAAAGGGCAGTGAGCTGCCTCTTCCACAGAGTGAAATGACTTTCAGATGTGTCAGAGAAACCAGTTACCGGTGGCAGACCCACTCCAATTCTTCACAGTTCCTCTGCAGAGATGTTTACCAAGTGTCACACAGAATCAGGGAACATTAGTGATTGGAAGGGACCTGAAAGATCATCCAGTCCAATCCCCCTGCCACAGTAGGATCACCTAGATCCAGTCGCACAGGAACATATCCAGGTGGGCTTTAAACATCTCCAGAGAAGGAGACTCCGCAGCCCTTTCCAGGGCTCTGTCACCCTCACTGGGAAGAAGTTCCTTCTCAGATTGATGTGGAACATCCTCTGTTCCAGCTCACACCCATTGCCTCTTGTCCTAT
>JAOXOE010027678.1:0-17775 GCA_028565055.1 Phoeniculus purpureus | reverse complement strand
AGCTGGCGGAGCTGGGCCTGGAGTGCGAGTGCCTGGGTGGGGGGCGGCTGGCCCACCGCCCCCGGGAGAGGCGGATCCACGTCTACGGGTACTCGGTGGTAAGCGAAGGCGGGTCGGGGGAGCCCCCCGGGCAGGCGGCTTCGCCTCCCCGGCTCGGGTCTGCGGGGGGGTGCGGGAGCAGCGGCGCCGCGGCACGGGCTTGGAGGTGGTCCTGCCCCCTACCCCGTGCCGAGAGCCCGCGGGAGGGGGCCGGTGATACCGGGGCCGCTTTTGCCAGCCTGGCGATGGCACCGTTGTCCAGCTCCGCGTGCATCCTTCGCCCCCCAGCACATGCCCCCGGTACTTTCAGGCCAACATCCAGGGGACACCCCCAGCCCCTGTCCCACAACCCAAGTTGCTGCCACAGAGGGCTCAGAGTCCCCCAGTCTCACCATTTTCTGCTGCCAAAGCCCCTGGTTCTGCTGAGCCACCGCAGAGGGGCTCACTGAGCTCTCCCGGGGTGGGGGTCATCCCACCCACCATCAGCTCTACTTTGGGACTCTCTCTCCTCTGCCAGGGCTTTGGGCGAGCAGACCATGCCGTGACCACGGAGAAGCTGAAGGCCACGTACCCGGACTACGAGATCACATGGGCAAACGAAGGCTACTGACTTGCCTGGGCATCGGCCATGGCACCAGCCTGGAGCTGGCATGGCTGGACCCATTGCCAGGACAGTGGCCCCAGGCTCTCCCCACCCAGCAGCACTCTGGCCTCTCCTGGTTTGTCTTTGTGTTGGACTTGCCCACTCTTGACTGTCACTTGACTTCCCATGTGCCACGGGTGCTCCCCACCTCCCTCAGTGGGGCTGGTGGATGCTGTGCTCTGGACCCCGCCACGATGAGGTGGTTTGTCCCACGTGTGTCTGTAAGAATTAAACACGGTGGGGAGCTCGGCTGCTTGACTGGTCACACCTTCACAGCCTGGCTCCACGTCTGGGTTGTTCCCCTGTTCAACAGAATTGATCCTTGAGGGGCCAGACCCCAGAGCAGGCAGGGGCTGGGGACAGCAGGTGTGTCAGGATTAGCCTTGGGAGGGGCTGAAGCCGGGCAGGATGTAATGAGGGGTCCCTGATGGGTCCCCAATGAGTCCTGCACCTGGCAGAGGGAAGGGTGGGCCTGGGAGGGGACCATCTTCCCAGGAGTGTGGTCTGGGAGAACATGACCCTTCCTGCCCTGTGAGGCAGAGCCTCCCCCTTGACCTCAGCCCTGTGGACAGCTGGAACTGGCTCCTGCCCCTCGCTACTGCCCAGAGAGACTCTGCTTGCTTGTCTAGTGAGGAGCGAGGTGAGGAGGCTGGGAAAAATTGCTGGAGCCTTCAGTGGCAGGAGAACTCGGGGGAGACACACGGGTCAGGTCGGCCACATAGCTCAATTGTCATCTCGTGCAAGATTGGAGCTGGAGGAAACCCACTCCTTTGGTCTCAGCCCAGTGTCACTTACTGGGTGATCCTGTGTGTTCTCAGCTCCCGCCTGGCCATTGTTCCTCTTGCTGCCATCCTGCCTTACCCTCGCCCTTGACTATTTGGGCTGCCTGGAACAGAGACAGATTCTCAGTGCTCAGAGTCATGCAGGGTTGGCATGACGTACAGAAGTTCACCACTGGGCCCCAGTGTCCTGCTCCAAAGGTGTGAGTGATGGATGGGGAAGAGCTTCCCTAGGCAGGCTGGGGTTGTGGGCCATCACCCAGCTGATGACTTTGAGCTGGAGCTGTGTCTCCTGCAGAGGGTGGTGCTTGCTGAACTTGTAAGCTGGCAGAAGGGAAAGAAAGCTGGAAGTTAAGCCCAGGTGCCCAGAACATGCACAAGACCCCTAGCTAGATCTGCTCCAGTACCCTCAGACCTCTTGTAGTGGGGGCCCAGCACCCCACTGCGCCTCCCCAGAGCTGCAGGGGAGGGATGAGACCTGCTGGAGATGCTCTGCCTGCAGCACTTAGGAATCTGCATACCGTACTTTACTGTATCCAGTGCAGTTGCACTGATGTCCAGTGCTGTCAGCTTGGAGAAAAGAAGTCAACCCCCAGCAACTAGGACCCATCTCTGGGTACAGGGGCTCCCGTTGGGTAGCCCCCACATGGCCTGACAGCAGCTGCCCTTACCCAGGTGGGGAAACTGGGGCAGTGGTTGCCACTCCTGTGCAGCTCCGGTGGTGCTGCATGGGGCTCTGGCTGCCCAACTATAGTCGTTAAGGTTGGAAAAGACCTGTTAAGATCATCAAGTCCAACCATAGACCCAACCCCACTAACCCATGCCCCATGTTTTGAACGCCTCCAAGGATGAGAACTCCACCACTGCCCTGGGCAGCCTGTTACAGTGACTGACCGCTCTTTCACTAAAAAAAAAATGTCCTAATATCCAATCTAAATCTCCTCATGCTCCTTCCAGGCTAAACAGCCCCTCCTGGGGCTCTGCCAGGATTGTTCTGCCCCAAGAGGGACCTGGTTGTGGCCCTAGAACTGCACCCCTGCACCCTGCTGTGGTCCTGAGCTGGGTGCTGGTAGGGGTAAGGGCTGGCTTATGGCACCCCTGGGTCCCCAGCAGTTGGGGAAATGGACACAGGGTTGCTGAGAGTCCAGAGGAGGATCACAGGCAGCCAGCCAGGCTCTGCACTGACCTGGGCACCTAATCCTGCAGTGGCTACACACAGTCCACACATGGCAGAGCAGGCTCAGGGCTGCCAGAGGCCATGCCGGCACCAGGCAGGCTGAGCCCTGTGAGCTTTCGAGATCTCCATAACAAACAATCTGGGCCTGCTGCCTCTCACCATTGCTCGGACACATCATTGCCTATTTACAGCTCTCCTGTCTCAGGGTCACTCCTTGTACCCTGTTCCCACTGCTGCCCAACCCCCTGGTCAGGGTGCACCCTACTGCCAGACCATGCCCTGCACCCAGATGGCCCACTGCTTCTTATGCTCAGGAACTGCTTCTCCTTATTGTCAGACATGATGCAGCCCCCACGCCCCTAGCAGAGGTGCCAGCTCCTCTGGAAGGTCTGGCGGCATTGCTGGCTCAGCTGGAAGAACCAGCCTTTCCCTCACTGAACCGGTGTGCCATCAACTCGGGCATCTGGCCCCATCCCAGACAGACCAGCACTGAGCACCTCATCTTGCTTGGAAAAGGGTCTGAAGAAGACAGGTTTGTTGGGAAAAAGCAACCCAAGGTCTGCTGGGGACACAGAGCTGCCAGCCTGCTGCCTGTGATGCTGGCAGTGGTGCCCCGCAGCAGGACTGAGGGTCACTTGTCTCAGCCCAGCAAATCTGATGCCTGGCCATAAACCTGCTGCTGGGGCCGGACTGCAGATAACAGCAGGGCTGAAGTCCACTGTGGGACAGGTCCCAGAGAGCAGATTCCAGCCCCGGAGCCACAGCGTGGCCTCTCTCAACTCCATTTTGCCTGTGCCACGGCCAGGGGTTGGGATGGCCAGTCAAGCAGTACACACCATCCTGCTGCTGCTGCTGCTGGGTGAGTTCTGCCAACACGCGGGTCCTGCTGTGGAGAGGGGAGGGGCTGTGGCACTGGTGGCTTCACCTAGGGCCCTCCCCAGGGACAGCTCCCATGGGGATTGCTGCTTCCTGCAGCACTGGGGCTGGTGCTGTCAGGCTGGGTATTGCCAGTGGCACTGCTCAGGGTTGGGGGAAGTGTCCTGATGCTCCTTTTTCCCCCATAATGGGCACAGAGACTCCAAGCGGGGAAGGGGAGGGGGGGCAGTGCCCTAGCTCTTGGCTGGCTCTCACACCTGAAAGGCATGACCTGTGGGCAGTGAGGCTGGCAGCAGGAGATGGCAAAGCAGGAGGTGCAGGGTGCTGGGGCAGTGGCCAGGGATGCTGCTGCTGAGAGCTCAGGGCTACCCCCAGCAAGGTCCCACACTGGGGAGCCCACACATGTCACCTGCACACCACATATGCCCTCAGTTACCAGCTGTGGGCACCATGTCTGGGTCCTCATGTGGTTTGCAGCTCCGTTCTCTTTCCTGTAGCTGGGGTCATTCTTCCTGTGCAGTCCGCAGCTGTCAACGGCTGCAGCAGCGTGGCCGAGCAGCGCTGTGACTTTGTGTGCCACTGCAGAGACTGCTCTGACGAGAGCCAATGTGGTGGGTGCCTGCCCTCCCCAGTCCTCAGACCCTGCTCCTGGGGCAAGAGCAGACGGTGAAAATGGGGGCATTGTGGGTGCAGGTCCCCAGGGGTGGATGTAGGTCCTTGAGGTGGCCATAGGTCCCTGGGCTGGACACATCCTTTGCGATGGGTGCAGGTCCCCCCAGGGTTAGAGCAGGACCCAAGGGTGGACCCAGCTCTGCCTCTGTGACCCCCTCTGCCCATCCCCAGGGTACATGCAGGGCTTTGCCGCACCGGGCACACTCCTCACCTGCAGTTTTGAGGAAGGTGACTGCGGCTGGCAGGACGTGAGCACCTCGGCTTACAGATGGTTGCGGGGCCGTGCCAGCCTGGATGTGTGGGGCATGGGGCCTCACTCAGACCACACTGTGGGCACCAACCTGGGTAAGCAGGGGTTGCTCAGCTGGTGTGGGGGCTGCTGGCACCCACAGCACTGCACCACTGGGCCGTGGGTGCTCTGAAGTCGGTGTGCCAGAACACCCATCTCTGCAGGGTGCAGAGGACAGAGCAGACCCATGGTGGGGTGAGATTGGTGCCAGACACAGTGTTGGTGCCATCCCATGGGGCTTCACCCCACTCTTCTTTCTGCCCTCCCCAGGGTGGTTCATGGAGACCACTTCTCCCCCTTCAAAGACCACGGCCACAGCCTGGCTCAGGTCACCCGTGATGCAGAAAGCAGCTGCCACATGTGAGATCAGGGCCTGGTACCACCTCTCAGGATGCGGTGAGAGTGCTCAAGGCTGGCGGAGGCTGGGGTGCTGCAGGGTTCCAGGCACAGGCCTGTGGGAGGAGTGGGGAGGGGTGGGACCATCTGCCCTAATGGCAGGGGCAGAGCCACCTTGTGATGGGTCCTTGCCATCCCACTCACCTCTTCCACACTCCACAAGCAGAGCCAGCAGGACCCAGCCCCAGTCCCCAGAGCTGGTGGGGCTCTGTTCACTCCCATGGGCACCCCAGGATGCCCAGTGCTAAGGGGGACGCTTTTGGGCTCCCTGCAGGGCTCAATCAGACAGAGGGGCCAGTGCTGCGCCTGGCCATGGCACATGGTGATGAGGTGGTGGGGCTGTGGCAGAGTCCTGAGCACATAGGTGAGGGCTGGCACCAGCTGGTCGCCTACCCAGGACGGATCACAGACCAGTTCCAGGTGAGACAGTGCAGTGGTCTTTATCCGGACACCATCCCCACGAGCCTGAGCCAGCAGAGTCAGATGGTGCTCTCGGAGCCAAGGATGCCCAGCTCATGCCAACCCCATCCTCTCACCGGCAGCTCCTCTTCTCTCTGACACAACCACCCTTGTGTGGGGCAGACCTGGCGCTTGACGACATCACCTTTAGGAACTGTGGCTTGCAGGGTGAGTCCCACATCTGATGGGATGAGACATGAACTGGGGTCCCTGGGGGAACTGGTTGGAGCTTTGCACCCTGGGGGACCCCACTGTGTCTTGGAGTCACTTTGCATGGGGGCAGTAAAATGCTGTCCCTTGAGTGAGCCCAGGGAACAACATGGAGGGTTTCCAGCCTGTCCCAGTGGGACCAGCCATTTGCTGACACTATCTCCCACCGCCCCAGAGCCTGAGCAGCAGGTCTGTGGGGAGGAGGAGGAACGCTGCACCCAGGGGTCCTGCCTGGCATGGCACCGCTTCTGTGATGGCACTGACGACTGTGGGGACGGCTCGGACGAGAACACAGCACAGTGCAGTGAGCAGCCCTGGCCCTGGGGAGGGGTCCTGCTTAACAGCCCTCTGAATGCATGGATGGGCTGCCTCAGTGGGGCAAAGCCAGGCACTGGGGCTGACAAGGGGTTGCCCCAGCTTTGCCCCATAGCTGTGCAGTGTGGAGGGGCTGCATCAGCCCAGCCCAGCGCAGGAATGTCAGGGAGAGGGCTGGGACCCTTGTCCCTGGGTCACCCTGCTCTCCCTCCCCACAGAGAACTTCACCCTCTGCTCCTTTGAGGAAGATCTCTGCAGCTGGCAGTCAAAGGCTGGGGAGCTGGCATGGAAGAGGAACACAAGCCTGAGCCTGGGTACCCTGTATGGTGTGCCTGGCCGGGACCACAGCACCAACAGCCGGGCAGGTACATGGTTGGGCACGGGCACCCTGGGGGAGCCCCGCTGCAAGTCTCACTCTGCCCCTGCCTGCAGGATTTTTCCTCCACGTGGGCAGCGCCTCGGTCAGCAGCGTGGCACAGCTCAGCAGCCCCACTTTCCAGGCCAGCAACTCCTGCTCCGTAAGTGCATCTCAGTCTGTGTGGGCACCGTGGCGGTGGAAGATGGGTGAGAACACCACTGTTGTTGGCCTTTGGCTGGGGGTTTGGGGATGGTTTGGTGCCGCCTCCAGTGCCCATTGGGAGGTCAGTGCCCCACTATGAACATCCTGTGGGGCTGCTGCTGCACTGTGGGGTGGGAGGTGCTGTGTGCCCCTGCCCTGGGCTTACAAGACTCACCCAGCCCCCTCCCCAGCTCGTGCTGTACAGCCACCTCCATGGCTCAGCCACCAGCAGCCTCAGCATCTCCTACGTGATCAACTCCACCAAGCACGTGGTGAGGGAGAGGACGGGGGACTTGGGCAACTGCTGGGTCCGGGACAGAGTGGTCTTCAACACGATGGAGAGCTTTCAGGTGGGGCAAGCTGGGCTGCCTGCAGAGTGACGAGCAGAGGACCACCCCCAGTATGCGCATGTGGCACCAGGGCTGAACTGGGAACCAGACACCAGGGATGAGCCTCTGGTGCTGGAATGTCCTTGTGCCCACACCTCCAAGTCAACCTAGCAGCCCCTTAGAAGCAGGGAGGGAAGTGTGTGTGTGTGTGTGTGTGTGTGTGTATCTTCATCCATCCCATGTCACCCCATGACTTCCCACTCTCCTGTCTGCTGTCCCCCCACAGCTGACTGCTCCCAGCTGGCCCTAGAAGGCACCTCGATGGCACCCCTGGGAAGCCACAGGCCATGGCTGTGTGCAGGGGCAACACCAGCACCCCAAACCTATGGTGGCCCTGCCAGCCCACCCCACACATACCTGCCAGACCCAGTATCATCCCTATTTCCACTGACCTCCTTCCCCAGCCCCATCAAACTGTGCCAGACTCCATGCTGATGTTGCTGGTGTGCGGCTGCCCTGCAGGTGCTGATCGAGGGGGTGACTGGCAGCACAGGGATGGTGGCCATTGATGACCTGATCCTGTCTCCGGGCTGTGTGCAGAAGCAGGGTGAGCTAAGGGTGTCCATCCCCTGCTCTAGCATGGTCCGTGGTGCCCACGTGTCATATGCCCACAGTACCATCCCTGAAGGATCCACTGTAGGGTCTGCCCGTCCTTCTGCTCCTGACTGTTAACCATCTTGGGCATCATGGCAACGACCTGCTCTGGGTCCCACAGTCTGGGCTGCCCAGTGTCCTTGTCCTGCAGCTGTGACACTCCGCCACCTGCACCAGAACCTCCCCATTGGAAGCTCCCTTGGTCCCCTGTGCCTGGGGGCAGGGAAGGGGCTGGGGGAGTTGGGGGTCACAGGGGCAGGAGACTGTGGCTGCTGGTTCTGTGCACCCTCTCACCTACCACTCTTCATCCCAGGGCACTTCCCTTCAGAGGTACCTTCAACCCCACTGCCAAGCCAGGTGGGTGCTGGTACCTGTGCCGCCGGGGAGGTGACATGTGACAGCGGGGGCTGTGTTAGTGCTGAGCTGGCCTGCGACTTCGCTGAGACGTGTGCCGATGGCTCTGATGAGGAGCACTGTGGTGAGAGCCATGGATGGGCACCTGGCACCCAGGTGGCGGATGGGGCCCAGGCATTCTGTGGCTGGCACAGCCAGGGGATGCAGTGACCTGCCAGGGCTGAGCCTGGGCTTTTGCAGGAGAAACCACCTTTGAGGAAGGGGCTGGAGGCTGGCACGATGTCAGTGTGGGGCAGCTGCGTTGGGGCGTGCAGAGGGTCAGCAACATCACCAACATCACCAACACCTTCCTCACAGGTGAGGCTGCTCCACTACCGAGATGATGCCCCTTGTCCCCAGCAGCACTGGAGCACCCAGGGTGCAGAGATAGCTGCTGCTGCCTGACCGGGGAGGTGGAAACCCAGGCAGGGGGGCTGGGCTGGGAGTGCTGGCAGGGCCCCTGCCCCAACCTCTCTGAGTGTTTCTGTGTCCAGGAGCTTTCCTGGCCCTCCAGGCAGGAGAAGGACAAATGGTGGCTCCTGCAAAGGCACAAACGCCCCTGCTTGGCCCCTCGGGCACTGCCTGTGCCATGGAGCTGGACTATCACATCCACAGCGGCCCCCAAGGTAACCCCCTGCCCACCTAGGGGGCTCTGTTCGCTCTCTGTCATATCGTGGCACTGGGCAGAGCTCCCCACCCTGCCTGCCTTTGCTGCCTTTTGTGCCCCATCATGCTGCCCTGGAGCTGGCGTGTCCCTGTCCACTCTGGGCTGGGCGTTTGCTGCTGCTCACAGGCTCTGCATCACCTCTTGTACCAGGCTTCCTCGCTATCAGCATCCTTGATCACACCACTGGCACCACCCACTTGGCCTGGAAAGCACAGGGACAGGGCGGCACAGCCGAGGGACGTGTCCGAATTCCATTGGGAGAGAGGACCCGACCCTTCCAGGTGTGCTGGGGGCACAGGGACCAGCCTGGTTGGCTGCCAGGGCAGTGCCAGCTCTGCCAGGCACCTTGCACTCACCACCACCACGGCCCCCCCCCACCCAGGTCGAGCTGGTGGGGCTGGTGGATCTGCAAGACTCAGCAAGTGCCGCTGTTGACAATGTGGTGCTTGACCAGTGCCACAGGGACATCGTGCCATTGAAGCACACAGGTGCGTCCCTGTACGGGCACAGAGGGTGGACGTGGGTGGGAGAGCACCTCAACCCCACAGAGCTAGATGAGTCGCCTGTGAGGGCTGCCAGGTCACTGTTACCTTGTCCCCAGCCCAGGGGCAGGACTGGAAGCATGGGGAGAACCCAGGGGGTTGGGCAGGGAAGCGAAGGGAAAGGGGACTTTGAAAGGCCCGTTTCCTTTTGGGATGCCTTACCCCACTGCCTCAACACCGTCACCTCCATCTGACCAGAGCTGTCATGCAACTTTGAGAGGGACACGTGTGGCTGGTACCAGGATCAGTCCAGTGACTTCAAATGGGTCTATGGCACAGGGCAGGGCCAGGGCTCTGACCACACCACCGGCTCAGGTAAGGATGGGGCTCCAGCTCCAGGGATCTTGGGCACCCCAGGGCTGAGCCAAGCTGTGTGTGCTCCAAGCAGCTTCATGCCTGTGGGCAGCCCAGGGGCACTCAGATCTGTGACCAGGATGCAGGTGACTCACCCATGTCCACATCCCCTCCACCCTACATCCAGGCTACTTCCTGGCTGCAGACCCCTCTGCACCGTGGAGCCGCGGGAAGCAGGCACAGATCATCACCTACTACCAGGAGCCCACTGCCACCCCGCGCTGCCTCACCTTCTGGTACCGCCTGGCTGGCCCACAGATTGGTATGAGCCCCATGGCATCCCTCCAGCTCCCCTGGGGACAGCAGGGGACACTGTATTTCCCCGAGGGGTGCAGGATGCCCACCCAACACTTCCTTCTGCCCAGGCACCCTGAGCCTCAAGCTGAAGCTGGAGGGAGCAGAGGAGATTCTGCTCTGGACCCGGCGAGGGACCCAGGGCAGCATGTGGCACCAGGGGCAGGCGACGCTGCCTGCCACAGGCCAGCGTCGGTACCGGGTGAGGACAGGGTCCCCCTGTGCCACTGGGTGCCAGGGGGATGGGGGTCCGTCTGACATCGCTGTCTCGGTGGCAGGTGGCCTTTGAGGCACTGCGGGACGGGTTCCTGGGGGACATGGCACTGGATGACCTGGCACTGACAGTGGGGTCCTGTGGGGCCACACCCTCCTGCTCCTTTGAGGCAGACACCTGCGGACTGGCAGCCAGTGGGCAAAGCATGTGGCTGCGCCAGAGCAATGGCACTGGCACCACTGCTGGCCCTCCAACCGACCACACCACCGGCACCGCCACAGGTACCAGGGCCACCGTGTCCTGGGGATCCGGGGAGACAAGCTGCCTGCCCTATGTGCCCTGCCTGCCCTCCCTGTGCCCACCCTGCCTGCTCTGCCCAGGGTGTGCAGAGGGCACTACCACATGGGGCTCCCCAAACCCAGAATTTCCAAGCCTCAGGGCTCCCTAGCCTAAGGAGGATCCTCAGCCTGGGTCCTCTGGTTACTGCCCAAGCAGGGCTGGGCAGGGGTCATGGTGCATGGGCTTCCATCCCCCAGGCCATTACATGGTGGTGAGCACAGGCAGGGGCTCCCTGCCATCAGGGCATGTGGCCACCCTCACCTCCCAGCCCTACCAGCTGTCCATGCCCATCCAGTGCCTCACCTTCTGGTACCAGCTGAGCGCTGGCTCTCCAGGTGAGTGCCAAAAGCCCCCTGAAGGGGCATCTCTGGGTGGGTGACGTTCCTGCAAGGATCCCCCTCCATGATGGGTGGCCTGGACAGGCTCTCTTGGGGTCTTCATGGAGCAGAGTGGGCTGCGGAGGAAGCTGATGGATGTGAGCACCACGACAGGGACAGCCTGGCACCGTGGCCACGTCACTGTCCATCCAGCTGGGGACTGGCAGGTGAGATGGGAAGGGTGGTCAGGAATCTCACTGCTGGGAGGGGGTCAGGCTGCTGGGGTACTAGGGTTGTGTGGTGGCTGCCAGACTTAACATGCCACCTTGCCAAACCCCTCGGCAGGTGATATTCGAGGCGGTGGGAGCTGGGGGCAACCATGGGTACATCGCACTGGATGACCTGCTCTTGTCAGATGGACTCTGCCCTGAGGCAGGTGAGAGCCCACACTGTGGGGGCATCATGGACCTGATGGGGGGCAGACAGGACGTCCCATGGGGCCACAGAGCCATGGGCATGAGGACAGCCTCTGTGATCTTGTTCCACCCCATACCACCTGGACCCATCCCCTGCCCATGGAGGTAGTGGAGTTGCCACTCCTGGAGGAACAGGGTTTAGTGGGCAGGGTGGGGTTGGGTTGGTGCTTAGACTGGATGATCTTGGAGGTCTCTTCCAACCTTAATGATTTGGCAAGTCTATGATTCTATCCCATTATCCCATCCCATCCCATTCCATCCATCACAGCTGTGCCATGGCCACCAGAAACCCTGCTTCTGCCCTGAGCTTGGCCTGGCCCAAAGCTACAGGTGGTGGGGAGGGGGCTGGGGGCTGCTCCCTGCATGCAAATGCTCTGTGTCCTACCAGTCAGCGCTGGGTGTTGGGTGCCTGCAGTACTGGGTGCACTACAGCCCTCTCTTCCCTGCCAGCATCCTGTGACTTCGAGCGGGACACGTGTGGCTGGAGCAGCCCCCTGGACCCCCACCTTCGCAGCTTTGCCTGGGGCTGGAAGAGTGCGGTGCCCCTTGACAAGTACCCTGGTCCCGAGCAGGATCACACCCTGGGCACAAGATATGGTAGGAGACACCCTGGCATGGCCAGAGTGAGGAAGAGGAGATGGGGATGGGTAGGGTCACCCATCAGTGATGGTCCTGGCCCCACAGCATCCCTGTCTCCTCCTTGGCTGAGCCGGGCAGCTTGGTGTCAAAGGCAGTGAGGAGCAGGACTGGGGAGGTGCAAAACTCTGGACATCACCCTGGGCATTCAGGGGTGGTGAGCAGAATGTATGGGGTGGGCTGCAGACCGTGGGATCTGTCCCTGTCTGTCCAGGTCACTACATGCACTTTGACACCAGAGTGCTGGGCCTGGGGGGCACCAGTGCCCAGCTGGAGAGCCAGCACCTTCCCGCTGCCACTGACGCCTGCTTGCAGTTCTGGTACCACATGGACATCCCAGAGCAATTGGGTAAGGACTGTGGGGCCAGAACAAGGTGCTATCCCTGGGGAGGGTGGCATGAGCCCACGATGAGAGCAGGGTCCTCACTTGGTGGCTGCAAACCTCCTTCCTACCTATGAAACCATGGACCAACTCTAGCTGCGTGCTGCCATCCCAGTGGAGGATGGGCTAGGAGGGCTCAGTGGCTCTCAGGAGGCTCCAGATAGCTGTTGATGCTGAGGTTCTTGTCCCCCCACTCCACGTCACAGCCTGTGGGGAGCTGCGGGTCATGCTGCGTGGTACCACGGGTCAACGTACGGTGTGGAGCGTGGCTGGGCACCAGAGCCAGGGCTGGCAGGACGCTGTGGTGCCTGTGCAGAGCTCCAGTGAGTTCCAGGTGAGCCGGGCCACTCCAGGGAACAGGGTGCCCGTGGGGGTTTGCTGGGTACATCAGCCCTCCAGATCCCATCTCCCACCAGATCATCTTTGAGATCACCACACGGAGGTGGCCGATGGAGGGGGTGGTGGCGCTGGATGACATCATGTACAGTGCTAGGAAGGGCTGCCACTCCAGCTGGGAGGTACCAGTGGAAGGTGCGGGGCTGGTTCTCGCTGCAGGCGCCTGGGCAGCAATCCTAGGCAGTGGGTTGAGCCTGGCAGCATCTCCTCTCCCTACAGAGAAACCCTCCAGTAGCTTTGTGGCAGAGGTGGTGCTTGGTCTTCTCCTGGCCATCGTCATTGTGGCACTGGTGGCTGCTGGTGGTTGGTACTGTCTGAAGCAGCGAGGGCCGGCGAGCGGAACGCCAGCGGAGAGGAGCGTTCCCCGGGGCTTTGACAACATCACGTTTCGAGACGTAAGGACGGGGGCGAAGGGCTCAGCCAAAACAGGGTTTTCCTAAAGCTCAGCAAATCTCTGCAGGCTCCTCGGAGCCCTCCCACAGCCAACACACCAGGGGTGTGCAAAGGGCTCTACTCCTTATCTTGTTGCTGGAAAATGAGTGACTCCAGGCTGTGAGACTGAATGAGAAGTGCTGCAGCGGCTCCAGAAAGAGCTGAGGCTGCCCTCACCCCCCCAGAGCCCCACGGGGAGCAGGTTGTGCAAACATTGCTCGTCGTCGTCACACCAGCAGCTCAAACCTGTGAGAAGCAGCTTAAGCTAGTTTCCTCCTAGGGGTTTGATGCCACCAAGCCCCTCCGAGAGCCATCGGCCCTGAAACTGACCCCAAAAGAGGATGTGGATCCCCTGGCTGTGCTGGGGAGGGGGTTGGTTCCTCTTGCTGGGGTCACAGTGGGCCAGGAGGCAGGTTCTCCTCTCTGCAGCCCCAAAGACCTCCCTGGATTCCAGATGTGGTCAGCTGATGCTTACTGGGACTGATTCCCGTTCACCTTCCCTTACAGGACAAGGTGATTATCCCTCCAGCGGCCAAAGAGGGGGATGAGGACTGAGATGAGGAGCCAGCAGCAGTGACCCTATGCAGGGCAGGGCATCCCTCCAGCCTGAGCTCACACTCCAGCAGCTGCCTCAGGCTGAGGGGAGCAGCTGTGGGTGCTCACCCTCGGGTGCTGGCCCCGCTGAGGGACGTGCCGGTGCCTCCAGCCCCTTGGGAAAAGCAATTTTCGTCTTTTGTAACACGAGTTTTGTGCACCCAGACACGGCGCTGTGCCCATGCTTTAAGGTGCTGTTGGCAGCAGGCTCTTGCCATCCTCAGCCAAGCAAGGCTCTGAGCGGGTGCCATGTGGGACACAAGCCCCTTCACCGGCCCAGGACTAAGTTCAAGAGTTCCCAAACCATAGATTCAGCCCAGTGGTGGAGCCCAGCAGTTCTGGACTTGGAGGGGCATTTGTGGGGGGTGTAGAGGTGGCCCATGGGGCAGGGAGTAGGGGACACAAGATGGCACATCTGTGGGTAGAGTGCAACCCTGACCCTGCAGGGTGGGTGTCTAGCACACACCTCCCAAAGGCTCTCGATTTGTACCTGATTGTCATTGGGAAAAACATTTCTGAGGCACAGGCTCACGGCCAGGTGCTGCCCACATTTTCACCCAACAGCCAGGACTCCACGCTCTTTCCCTCCCTTTCAAAACCTCACACCAGACCCACCACCTAGAGCTACTGTGGAGGTGAGCTGCTGTTAGGGTCCATATTCCCCATCACCTTCCAGCTCATGTTGGGGATCAGGGCATCGTGTTTTCCTAGTTTGTGACTGGACCCAGTTTGCCCTCTGGTGCCACTGCAGTCAGCTTCCCCTTCAGCTCTGTCTCACTCAGGTTGTGCCACCAGCCTTTCCACTATCCCCACATCTCTAGCACAGCAAAGCCAAGCTGGGGGAGCTGAGTGAAGAAGCAAGAGATAAGGAGGGTTTGAGCTTCACCCCAACAGTCAACTGGGCAGCTCTGCCTCACTCTGCAGCACTCCGTGGAGCCTCCGCTTACATCCGCACCAGGCAACCACAGCACTGACTTCATCCCTGGGCCAGAAGCCAAAGCTGCAGTGCCCAGCACAGGAAAAGAGCTGTGGGGGGCAGTTACAACACCAGCCCCTACCCCAGTGCTCCAGGTAGTTTAAAATCATAGAATCATAGAATCATTAGGGATTGGAAGGGACCTCAAAAGATCATCCAGTCCAATCCCCCCGCCACAGCAGGATCTCCTAGTTCAAGTCGCACGGGAACATGTCCAGGTGGGTTTTAAATGCCTCCAGAGAAGGAGACTCCACAACCTCCCTGGGCAGCCCATAGAATCATCGTGGCTGGAAAGGACCTGCCGGATCATCTAGTCCAGCCCTCAGCCCAACAGCTCCCTAAGCCCTAGACCATGGCCTCAAGGGCTCTAGCTACTCCGGTTTTAAACACCTCCAGGGATGGGGACTCCACCACCTCCGTGGGCAGCCTGTTCCAGTACCCAACCACTCTCTCAGCAAAGCACTTCTTCCTAGGGTCCGATCTAAACCTCCCCTGATGCAACTTGAGACCATTTCCCCTCGTCCTATCATTAGTAATCTGGGAGAAGAGACCAGCACCAGCCTTGCTACAACCTCCTTGTAAGCAGCTGTAGAGAGCAAGGTCTCCTCTCAGCCTCCTCTTCTCTAGACTAACACCAGTTCCCTGAGCTGCTCTTCACAAGGCCTGTTCTCCAGCCCTCTCCCCAGCCTCATTGCCCTTCTGTGGTCTCGCTCCAGCCCCTCAATGTCCTTCTGATACTGTGGCACCCAAAACTGGACCCAGAAGCATGAAGCAATGTTTTTAAAGTATTAGCAAGGAATAGAGCGGAGCTCAGCCTTCTGCTTTCAATCAAGGCAAGCAGGAGTCAGGAGAGACAATATCTCATTATTGAGTGGGTAGTGCCTGTCGTGTTGGATGCAGCGTCTGCTTTCAATTAAAGGAGGCAAATTAGCCTCTAGTGCCAGAAGAAAAACTGAAATGAGAGCCGGTTTGAGGGACTAAAATTAAATGTGAGCCTGGAAGAATCTGTGAACCCCACCAAAGCCTTTGTAATATCCACTGGAAAGAAACTTCACAAAACCCATGGAAATGCTCTGAGAGGGAGGGAATCACAATCACTGTGAAGGCTGAGTTTTCTTTTTGCTTTTAAAAATGGATTTAAAGATGAATAAAGTGTATTTTGCTCTGAGTGGTGGGGCCTGGGTAACTCTGCAGTCTCTCAAATGCTGCTGAACAAATCACTTACCCTCTTTGCTTTCCCTCGAAGGGGGTTGCTCAGTGCTCCAGCCTGGGCACTGTTTGGAGCCCCAGCAGTGCAATTATAGGTTGAGATACCATCTCCTTTCCTGCTCGGACACACTGCCGGACAAAGCAGAGGGATAAATGCAGATACATCTGCATGGCAACGGGCTGCTCAGGGTGGGCTGTGGAGTCTACTTGGCATGTATTGTCTTATCTACAGAGAGCAAAGGAAGGTGAAATCCAGCACGGGAACAGATTTGCTGTTAGAACTACGCAGTGAATTTGCAGCTCAATCATGAGGATTCCATACGGGCATTACCAAGCATCTCAGCTCTAAAGGAAGTTGGCTAATTACCTTCTGTCCTCCGGGTCCCTCTTTCTTGCAGCCCAAGGATGGGGGAGGATTGGAGTATTTTGCTGCAGTTGCTCCCAAGAAGGATGGGCTGTCAACTTCTTTGTGCGCCTGCCAAAATAGCCACACAATCCACTACCTCTGCTTTTTCCTGACAAACCTGCAATGAGAACGTGGAGGCAGCTGTAATTAGAGAGAGGACCACAGAATCACAGAACATGAGGGATTGGAAGGGACCTTGAAGGATCAGCTAGTCCAATTCCCTCGCCACAGCAGGATCACCCAGACCAAGTTGCACAGGAACACGTCCAGGAGAACACCTCTCTGATGAGGAAAGGCTGAGGGAGCTGGGTCCCTTGAGCTTGGAGGAGACTGACAACTGACCTCATTAATGTCTATAAATATTTGATAGGCAGGTGTCAGGAGGATGGAGTCAGGCTCTGCTCAGTGTCATCTAGTGATAGGACGAGGGGCAGTGGGTGTGAGCTGGAACAGAGGAGGTTCCACATCAATATGAGAAGGAAATTCTTCACAGTGATGGTGACAGAGCACTGGAATGGACTGGCCAGGAAGGTAATGGAGTCTCCTTCTCTGGAGACGTTTAAGACCCACCTGGATGTGTTCCTGTGTGACTGGATCTAGGTGATTCTGCTGTGGCAGGGGGATTGGCCTAGATGATCTTTGGAGGTCCCTTCCAATCCCTAACGTTCTGTGACTCTGTGATTCCAACCACATTGTGACTCTGTGATCCCGTGAAATGCTCAGACACTGAGGTTGCTGTGTGGGTTCCACCTGTAGAAGATGGAAATCAAGCTCGCTGTACGCAAGACTGGAGGTCCACGCCGCGCAAGTTGTTTTTACTTTAAAACAAAAAAAAAAGCCAGTGCTCTACGTTCCAGTGCGAGTGTGAGCCCTGCTCTAACGTCTGGGCTTTGGTTCAGTGAAGCTTTGTTCTTGCTACCTTTTCTCTCCAGTGCTAGCAGCTGGTGTGATGGTGTCAAACATCCAGCTGCAGTCAATGGAGGGCCAGGGCCACCTCAGCCCCACGACAGCTGCTGCCATTCCCGGTGCTGCCATGGCTGCTGAAGCAGACTTGGCATCAGCCGCTTTGATTAGCACTTAGGTTTGTTGTAAGCGTGTGGGGGACGCCTGGACAAAACCAAGACTCTAGTCCTCACGTTGGCAAGTAACCCTTCCCTGTCTGCTCTAAATAGACAGCGGGCCTGTGAGACTGTCTGGTAGGCACGGTCCTCCAGGACGAGCTGGCGTCTTCACTGTTCAGATGCCCCCTGACACACGAGGGGGAAAGGCTTTGGAACATAAAATGCAGGTCACGACCTGTTACCTCTGCATTTTTGACTCTCTTCTGGCCAAGGAAAGCAGAGCACTCAGTGCCCGGTCCTGTCAACCACCCTGGGCAGGGTGGGGTGTGGAGGAGAAAACTGGTAAGAACAAGGGGCCCCAAGCAGCAACCCCACACCTGGCAAGGGGCAGCAGCTGGTGAAGTTAGGGTTCCACTAATGGGGAGCCCTACTACCTGTAGTTAACTTTCCTCTAAGTGAATAAAGTGCTCTGAAGGAAGGAAAATCATTGGAGGTGTTCGTGCCTGGTGGAACTACACAGAATACCTCTGTCCCACTGACACTCTGTTTGATGAGCTGTTAAATCTTGGGGGGGTTGGTTCCTCTACTCTCCCTCATCTTCCTCCTCTTGTCTTCCTCTCCACCTCCTCTTTTCTTCCTCTCCACCTCCTCTCATCTTCCTCTCTTCTTCCTCCTCTCCACCTCCTCTTT
>JAOXOE010027677.1:0-17775 GCA_028565055.1 Phoeniculus purpureus | reverse complement strand
GTTGCTCCTCTGGACCTGCTCCAGCCCCTCCATCTCTTTCTTGAAGCGAGGGGCCCAGCACTGCCCCCAGTACTGGAAGGGAGTCCTCTCCAGTGCCCAGTCCAGAGGCAGAATGATGTCCCCAGCCCTGCTGGCCACACTATTGCTGATCCAATCCAGGATGCCATTTGCCTTCCAGGCCACCTGGGCACCCTGCTGGCTCCTGTTCAGCCGGTTGTCACCCAGCACTGAGAGGTCCCTCTCTGCCAGGCTGCTCTCCAGCCTCTCATCCACCAGTCTGTAGCTGCAGGGGGTTCTTGTGACCAAAGTGTAGGACCTTGCCCTTGGCCCTGTTAAACCTCATCCTGTTGGTCTCTGCCCGCTGACCCAGCCTGTCCACATCTCTCTGCAGCGTCTTCCTCCCCTCCAACAGATCAACAGTCCCCCCAGCTTGCCTGATCCCCTGCTCAATGGCTCTCAGGATGAGCTGGTCCATAACCTGGCCAGCCACTGAAGTCAGGCTGACAGGCCTAGAGTTCCCCAGATCCTCCTTCCAGCCCTTCCTCTGGATGCTCTAAGGTCTCAGCAGCTCACGCTCTAAGGTCTCAGCAGCTCACGCTCTAAGGTCTCAGCACAAGGTAAGACATTTCCTCAGATACATGATCCTCACGTACAGCTGCATCCTACTGCAGCTCCTGCTCTGGAGATGCCCAAGGCTGCACGTGCGTTCCCCGGAATGCCCCTGCTGCTGTGACGCTCCATCCTGCAGGCTGAGCTGCCTGCCAAAGCAAAACACCCCAGGGGATCCTGTTTGTTCCCTCTTGCCCAGCGTGTAGCAATTGCTGGGAGTTGAGCAAATGTGAGGTTTTGTTTTCACTTGTTTTTGCAACCCCGATGTTATTTTTTTCACTCTGTGAGGTCTTTCTTTTCCACTTTAATGATGTTCTCATGACGTGCCTGTTCTTGCAGAGTATTTAGCATAACCCGGAGTATTTTGGGGAACACAGCAGCAGAGCTTCTGGTCTCACTACAGCCTTTTGGTCCTGTAAAAAATATGGGGGGAAACAGAAAAGTTACGATGATTCTAAACCCCCACAGAATCACAGAACATTAGGGACTGCAAGGGACCTCGGAAGATCGTCTAGTCCGATCCCCCTGCCACAGCAGGAATCCCCCTGCCACGTCGCGTCCAGTCTCTTGGCTAACAGCTTCTCACTTGGCAAGTGGCTTTTCACTCATTTTATGGAGACCAAACCAACACTGCCCTCTGTGGGGTGTTGCAGGGTGGATTGAGAGAGGGGCACTAGGAAAACATTAGGAAAAGACCAAATAATGAGACCTGGTGACTCTCACCGAGGTTGGCCGAGTCAAGTGGTTTTTGAAAGCCAGACTTCACTAATCTAAATCTTTTAGGTATGGTAGGGGGATCGAACGGGATGATCTTTTGAGGTCCCTTTCAATCCTTAACGTTCTGTGATTCTGTGTTTGTTTTAGCCCCATGGTGCTGGCTGAGGATAAACTCCTCTGCATTCTGCATTGCTGATATTGGGGGACTGGGGATGCTGCCTGCCCTGGGCTTGTGAGTTTGTTCCCTGGCTGCTGACTCACGGTGTGACACTGGCCAGGCTGTTTCACTTCCCCATTTGCCCTTCTCTAAACAGTTTATTGGCAGAGTTATGAAATCCTCAGGTTGTCATTTCATAGGAACAAGATGGGGTCTGTGGGTATCACAGAACATTAGGGGTTGGAAGGGACCTCAAAAGATCGCCCAGTCCAATCCCCCCACCACAGCAGGATCCCCTAGATCCAGTTGCACAGGAACATGGCCAGGCAGGTTTTAAATATCTCCAGAGAAGGAGACTCCACAACACCCCTTGGGCAGCCCCTTCCAGGGCTCTGTCACCCTCACTGGGAAGAAGTTCCTTCTAACATTGATGTGGAACCTCCCCTGTTCCAGCTCACACCCACTGCCCCTTGTCCTATCATTGGGTGCCCTTGAGCAGAACCTGGCTCCATCCTCCTGACACCCACCCTTCACATATTGATCAACACTAATGAGGACACCCCTCGGTCTCCTTTTTTCCAAGCTCAAGAGACCCAGCTCCTCAGCCTTTCCTCTTCGGGGAGATGCTCCCCTCCCTTCATCACCTTTGTGGCTCTGCACTGGACTTTCTCCAGCAGTTCTGTGTCCTTCTTGAACTGAGTGGTCCAGAACTGCATCGAAGAGGGATGGTAATTTGCTTCTTGGGATGAGCAGGGCTAGCATAGGGAAAGGAAACTGCAAAATGGGAGATTATTAATCAATCCCCTGCAATGGGAGGGTTTTGTCCTGTTTTTTACCCAGCTGGTTTTGGATAGGGGAGGAACGTCAGTCTCTTGCAGCACCTCCTGCTCTCCTCACCCTACTCCCTGCAGGCATCAGCACCAGTATCGTTCATGGTCTCAGCAACCTCTGCAGGACCCTGAGTGATTTTGAGGCTTTAAAGGCTGTGAGCAAGAACAGCAAAGCATTTGTTGTTGCCTGGGGTTTCCAACAGAGGGACTCGACTGGATGATCTTTTGAGGTCCCTTCCCATCCCTAATGTTCTGTGATTCTGTGAAGTCCTAAAACAGCCATCCAGCTTCTAGTGGGTTTTATGTGACCAGACAAAGCTGAGGACAGACACTTAGAGCTCTGCACAAGTAAAGATCTTCCAAGAGATGCTGCATGAGCAGTGCAGTGCCCAGAGCTCTGCACTTTTTAGAAGGTTGGGACAAACTACCTGAGATGAGGGTCTTCATAGTGATCTGGAGAGGTTGGATTGATAGGCTGAGGTCAGTGGTCTGAGGTTCAACAAGGTCAAGTGCTGGGTCCTGCACTTGGGTCACAACACCCCTTTGCAGTGCTCCAGGCTGGGGCAGAGCAGCTGGAGACCACCCTGGGAAGAGGATCTGGGGTGGTTGGTCAAGAGCTGATGATGATCACCCAGTGTGTGCCCAGGTGGCCAAGAAGGCTAGCAGCATCCTGGGTTGTATCACCACTGGTGTGGCCAGCCTGACCAGGGCAGGGATCGCCTCCCTGTACTAGGTGCTGGTGAGACCCCACATTGAGTCCTGGGGGTCAGGTCTGGGCCCCTCACTCACTGCCAGAAGGACATTGAGGGGCTGGAGTAGGTCCAGAGAAGGGCAATGGAGCTGGGGAAGGGGCTGGAGCACCAGTGCCCTGAAGAACAGCTGAGGGAACTGGGGGTTTGAACTGGAGAAAAGGAGGCTAAGGGAGACCTTCTCACTCTCCACAACTCCCTGAACTTCAGAAGAGTAGAGAGAGGTGGAGACCGGTCCCTTCTCCCCATGAACTAGCAACAGGACAAGAGGAAATGAGTCAGATTGCCCCAGGGGAGGGTGAGGGTGGCCCTGAGGACCAATTTCTTCCCCATAAGGGTTCTCCAAGCCTGGCCTAGGCTGCCCAAGGCAGAGGGGGAGTCCCCATATCTGGAGAGGTTGCAAAGCCATGGAGATATGGGGTGAGGGACAGGGGTTAGTAGGGACCTGGCAGTACTGGGGATTCTGCTGGAAGCGAGTCTGGGAGAGTTGGGGTTGGTTCAGCTTCAGAAGAGGTCTCCAGGGAGACCTTCTGGTGGCATTTCAGGGCTTAAAAAAAAGCTGGGAACAGACTTTTGAGCAGGTGCTGCTGTGCCAGGACAAGGGGTGATGGTTAAATTGGAAGAGGGAGATTCAGACTGGAGCAAAGTAAACAGTTGTTGGTGCTGAGAGTGGGGAGACCCTGTCCCAGGTTTCCCAAAGAGGTGGGAGAAGCCCCATCCCTGGCACCATCCCAGGTCAGGTTGGAGCCTGGGGCTCTGAGCATCCTGCTCTGGTTGGAGATGTCCCTGCTCACTGCAGGGGTTTGGACTGGGTGAAGTCTGAAGATCCTTTCCAACACAAAACATTCTGTGATGCTACAGTAATGTGACTTGAGGTCTGGGCGAGAGCAGTTTAACTCCTCTTAGGGCTAAACATGCACCTAACCCCCAAACCATGAGAACAACTTCCTTCTCCACAGTGAGGCCTTTGGGAAGATGGTGCAAACCCCAGGGAGGAGGCTATGAAGGGGGTCACATCCTGCTGAACCCCACGGTCTTGAGAAACATCAGCTGGTGCTTTGTCACCTTGGAATCATCAGTTTGTAGTTTCCATGAGCTGTTCTCTAAATAGAACATGGGACCAGAGCTCTGTTGAGCAGGGAGGACCATAGCTGCAGGGTGGGAAGAGAGATGCTCATCCTCTCACATCCCTGTGGTTGAGGAGGTGCTTGGTGCAAGTCCCCATTCTCCAAGCCTGCCTTGGGCTTAGTTTATTACATACTTAGATCTTGTCCTCTCTGCCTAAGGCTCTGCGTTGTCCTTCCTCTTCCACTGCTCCCCGACAGACCTGCCTTTGGGATGTCCCACGCTGTTCAAGCTGGTCCTTTTGATCTCTCTGTGCCAACATCTGCCCAGTAGAGTGCTGTGCACGCTGGCTTCATGGCATAGAACCCTCTCCAGCTCCATTTGGGCTCCACTGACCCTCCACCGTCTCCCTTATCTCCCACATCTTGTGTCACGCTACTACTGTGAGGTCTGGTCCAGCCTTGGCTCCTTAGGAGTCACACTACTACTGTGAGGTCTGGTCCAGCCTTGGCTCCTTAGGAAATTCCTATGTGCTGCAACTAAATCCTTCTGCAGGAGGAGTGAGAAGGGTAAAATACAGAGCTCAGTGCACATTTCTGATGGATGCTGTGACCTTTCCCATGTTACTGCTCCTTGGTGCAGCCAGCCCAAGGATGTCGGAGCCTTTGGGTGCCCTTGACTTGCAGCGATGCGGGTCTGACTGCTCTGTCCTGCCCAGACTTGCAGCAACCCACATCCACTTTGTTTCCTTTGAAGAAAGAGATAGGAAGTCAAGTCAGGATGTTCCTGTGTTTTGCAACTGACTTCAACATGAGCGTGTTTCCTTTTTCACAGACGTGGCTAGCACAGACGTGATGGGAGCTCGGAACGGGCTGTGGGTTTCTCAGTGGTCAGTCTGTCTGGGGCTCTGTAAAGAAACAGATGCTGTTTTGGTCTTTGCTTAGGTCCTTCCCACAGCCCTCTCTCTTCTCCACGCTACAGATGGAGCAAGAGATTCCAGGGCATTTCCTGTAGTTCCCATTCCTCTAGATCTCCACTTTGTGCTCTCTAACCACTGACAATCAAGCCCTTGACTCCTTAATGACGTCTACATAATTAAATCATTTATCACCAAGAGCAGCCTTGCTCCTTCGTTTCTTGCACCAGGCACAAACTTCTGCTGCCCACACTTTCATACCAGTTCTCTCCCTAATCCTGGCTTTGAGCCATTTCGTAGAATCAGAGAATCACAGAATCATTAGGGGTCGGAAGGGACCTCAAAAGATCATCCAGTCCAATCCCCCTGTCACAGCAGGACCAAGTCACACAGGAACACATCCATATTTTTGTCTAGAAGTTCTAAGCACCTACAACACAGGCTTTAAGATGAAAGGACCTTCCCCACTGTAAGGCACTGCAGATTCATGGAATCAGTCAGGGCTGGAAGGGACCACAGGATCATCCAGTTCCAACCCCCCTGCCATGGGCAGGGACACCCCACCCTAGAGGGTCTCCATCCTGCTATTATTTCTCTTCAAGCTTTTTAATAACTGCTTGTGGCTTCTGCTTCCTTTCTCAGGGTTTCATATCTGCTCCTGCCATTGCTTCCTTTATGCAGCCTTTTCTCTGCACTGCTTCTTGCTCCCAGGAACTGCTCTGTGCCACACTGACAGCTCCTCTTTGCAGCAGGCAATGGGTAGCACCTTCTGCTCAGCTGCCTGCACCTGCTTTGGAGCTATTCCAGAGAAGGAAAGCTCCTAACCAGAGCATCTCTTTGTGTTATCTTAGCACTTGGGAGTCCTGCTGTTGGCCCAGGTCTCCAGGGTGATTAATACTCAACATTTGCAGGGCTGAGTCTTGCATCTGGGCAAGAACAACCCCAGGGACCAGGATGGGTTGGGGACTGACCTGCTGTAGAGCACCATAGGAGAAAGGGACCTGGGGGTCCTGGTGGACAGCAGGATGACTGTGAGTCAGCAATGGGCCCTTGTGGCCAAGAGGGCCAACAGCATCCTGGGGTGGATCAGAAGTGGAGTGGTTAGCAGATCAAGAGAGGTTTCCCTCTCTCTCTGCTCTGCCCTGGTGAGACCACACCTGGAGTATTGTGTCCAGTTCTGGGCCACTCAGTTCCAGAAGGACACAGAGCTGCTGGAGAGAGCCCAGTGTAGAGCCACAGAGATGATGAAGGGAGTAGAACACCTCCCTGCTGAGGAAAGGCTGAGGGAGCTGGGTCTCTTGAGCTTGGAGAAGAGGGGTGACCTCATTAATGTTTATAATATGTGGAGGGTGGGTGTCCGGAGGATGGAGCCAGGCTCTGCTCAGGGGCATCTAATGATAGGACAAGGGGAAGTGGGTGTGAGCTGGAACAGAGGAGGTTCCATATAAATATCAGAGTGAACTTCTTGACGGTGAGGTGACAGAGCCCTGGAAGGGGCTGCCCAGGGAGGTTGTGGAGTCTCCTTCTCTAGAGACATTTAAAACCCACCTGGCCATGTTCCTGTGTGACTGGATCTCGGTGATCCTGCTGTGGCAGAGGGATGGGACTAGATGATCATTTGAGGTCCCTTCCAATCCCTAATGTTCTGTGATTCTGTAAAAACAAATGCACTGGATGTGGTGGTGGCCATGGACTGCACTGGTGAGGGTGTGACTCCTGTTCATGTGTTTTCAGAGTACGGATCTGACGAGCACCGTTGGCTATGACAATATCATCCAACATCTGAATGATGGCAGGAAGAACTGCAAGGAATTTGAAGACTTTCTGAAGGAAAGGTATGGAGCCACATTTGAAAATGGGTTGGATGGAACCTGGGAAGTGAGGTGGTGTCATTACGTGTTCTGTTCCCAGTTTGCTGTCTTACACATTTGAATGTCCACTGTCTTAAAACACCTTGGGTTATTGACTGATGAAGAACTTGTTTTCTTACCCTGACGTGTTCCAGGAAAATCTGGGCTTTCCAGCTGCCCAAGGAACCATCTGCAGAGCCTTGAGAACCATGTCACACTCATCTGTGACAATGGAGAGAGTGTAAAAAGCTGCCTTCACTCCCTGTGCCCTACTCTTCTTTGCTGTCAAAGGAAGTGTAGGTTCTCATTGACGTATCCTGTGTCTAGGAGTACAGAGGGGATTGTCCCCCTGGACTCAGCACTGGTGAAGCTGCACCTTGAGTACCGGGTCCAGTTTGGTGCACCTCAGCACAAGGGAGACATTGATGGGCTGAAGTGAGAGTTGAGGAGGGCAATGAAGCTGGGGAAGGGCCTCAAGAATTGATCTGATGAGGAGAGATGGAGAGAGTTTGGGCTGTTTAGTTTGAGGAAGAGGAGGCTGAGGGGAGACCTCTTCGCTCTCTACAGCTATCTGGAAGGACCCTGCAGAGATGTTGGTGCTGGTCTCTTCTCACAGGTCATTAGTGACAGAAGCAGAGGGAAGGGCTTCAAGCTTCAACAGGGGAGGGTTAGACTGGACATCAGGAAGAAATTCTTCCCAGAGAGAGTGGTCAGGCCCTGGAATGGACTGTCCAGGGTGGTGGTTGAATTCCCATTCCTGGATGTGTTTAGAAGTCGCTTAGATGTGGTGTTGGGGATGTGGTTTAGGGGTGACCTTGTAGAGTGGGGTTGATGGTTGGACTCTGTGATCCAAGGAGTCTTTTCCAGCCTCAATGATTCTGTGATAGTAATAGACCCACCGTACTTTTACTGGTTTATCACTATTTAGAAGACAAGATCTCTTCATGATTCCTAGTATCAGCCTAAATACTTGAAAAAAGGCAGACCTCACAGCCTTTGGAAAGTAAGGAAAACCCCCATATGATTCCAGTAGCTGTTTTCATCTCTCCATGGCATTAACCCCTCTTAGTGCGCAAAGCTGTCACTGATCTCACAGAATCGCCAAACATTAGGGATTGGAAGGGACTTCAAAGATCAGCTAGTCCACTCCCCCTGGCAGAGCAGGACCCCCTAGATAAAGTGACGCAGATTTGCCCAAGAACCACAGATACACCCAACCAGATACTGACTCGGGTCTTTCCTTCAACATTTTATGTCAGAGAAAACGATGGAGAGTTGTGAAAGGAATTTAACGACCCCGGAGATGCAGCCACACTGCGTCGACAGCCGCCAAGACGCCTTTCCAGGACTCTTGTTACCCTAAATTAGTAGGAATAGCTCATGGTTTTCCTTCACACCGTGCCTCGACAGATCTGGAAAGGGGTCCTGCTCCAGCATTTACAAAGCCCTGCAACACGCCAAGGGTGTCTGACAGCTTTGGTTGTGTAACAGGCAGCTACGAGCTGCTGGTGTCAGCCACACAGGATAACCTCCCGCAGTTAGATGGCTTCGTTTAAAAACTGAAGTCTTTACGTGCCAGAAGTGCCTCCTTAATACCGAGGAGTTGTGATGGGAAAGTGTTTCGTAGGGTAAATACATTTCACTGATAGGGGAGCAGTCTGCTAAACTTGGCTCCTGGAAAATGGGTGTCATTTCCAATAGCTGATCAAATCAAATCTATTTCAAGATCTATTAGTCAGCCTTCTTGGAAGCCTGTAATTAGTGAGCCATTAGTTAGGTCGTCATTTTCCTATGCAAAAGCTGATGCTAAAGAGTTTGTGTTTCTCAGATTTTTAAGTATTCTTTTTCCTAAGTCGTGGAAGGCAACACAGAACCCTGAGGCAGTGTAAGTGAACTAGAAGGCTCCGCACAGCCTCAGCTCATTATTTTCAGCGCCAGGAGACCAGGGGGTGTCATTGCCAAAAGGACCCACGTATGGCCGTTGAGGAAGGAGGGCAGGAATTCACGGGGTGGCAGTGTCAGCCAGTGAAATGTAGGAAGAAAACCCTATTTAGCCTCCTCCAATGCCCCCCGGTCCCAAAGCCTGTGAACCGTCCGCTTCCATGTGCTCGGCTAATAGCTGCGGAACAGAGACCTGGTATCAAAGCCGCTGGAGGTTAAGGGGTGGCAATTAACTCTGAGGTGAGAATAAAATGAGGGCAATGCAGGGTGTGTAAGGAGAGGTATTGTCGGTAAAGGGCCGACGTGGGTTTGTTTAAGCTCTGTAACCTCAAAGTGTGTCAGTCAGTCTGAACTGCTCTTCAGTTGTGCTCTTTGGTGGCGCTTGACACCCTCACGCCGAGTTACTAGACGGAAGCTGTCTGCTAAAGGCAGCACAAGCCCGGTGAAAGAAAGCCAAGGGAAAAAATCCCATTAAAGAACGATGAGTTCTTCCACTTCACATTAAATAGTATCTCTGGGAATCATAGAATCATTAGGGAAGGGACCTCGAAAGAGCATCTAGTCCAATCCCCCTGCCACAGCAGGATCACCTGCATCAATTCACACCATCCAGGTGGGTTTTAAACGTCTCCAGTGAAGGAGACTCCACACCTCCTCTGGGCAGCCCCTGCCAGTGCTCTGTCACCCTCACTGAGAAGTTCCTTCTGATACTTAATATGGAACCTCCTGTGTCACTAACTCCAGTCACTAGTGACCCTAAAGCAGGACATGGAGTTGTTTTGACACACTTCCTCAGAATCCACTCATGGATTTACCCTGCCACTCAACTCATAGATTTATTCTGCTGCCAAGCAAATAAATTACGCTTCAACTAGACTGGGCTGGCATGAGCAAAACATGAGCAGGAGCCAGAACACCCCTCGTTTTCCACTTGCGATTCATGACTACAGGCCCTCAAACTTTGCAGTCCGTGGAATGTCTCTTGGCATTATCTGTGTCTCTGCACTAGCTGTCTCTAGAGATGCTCGTAATGGTGATGGATGAGCCCATAAGGCGGCTGCCTTGGATCCGCTGCGGTTTAGGATCGGTGGAAATGGGGTGTAGCGCGGGCAGAGCAAGGATCTGGCAGTCACCTGTGTGCGAGTGGTTTTTAAAACGAGGGTCTGAGGTGCAAAGTACAGCCAAGTTAATAGATCGTGTTCTCCCAGCTTGGCGAGTTCGCTGTAACCTTCACCCTAGGACTGCCAAATGGCCCGAAGAGCGGCGCTTCCGAAAGGGGAACACAGAATCATAGAATCATTGGGGATTGAAAGGGACCTCGAATCTTTGTGTACCGATCAGACACACAGAGGGTACTGCAGTGGAACTAAATGTGTCGCACCAGGGCGTGCGGGCAAACAGCGCCAGCTGTCAGCCTCAGAGCTGACACGCTCAGTCTTTGTTCGGTTAATTATCTAGGTTGGTTTGCTGCGATACTGCAGTCTAATTATAGTTGAAGTTACGGGATCACTTCTTCTCTGGAGATGTTTAAAAACCGCCTGGATATGTTCCTGTGCTGCTTGGTCTAGGTGATCCTGCTGTGGCAGGAGGATAGGACTAGATGATTTGGGATGCCTCCCAATCCCTAACGATTCGATGGTTTTATGATCAAGTCTTGCGAAAGCAAATTTCTCTCACTTGTGTAAACCTGGGACCAGTGTCACTTTTACTTGTAGCTGGACGGCAGAGGTTGGGGTCTTTTTTTGTTCTTGATCAGTGTAAAGAATGCATGTATCAGTATTCCTTGTGTTCTTGGACTAAGACTTCAGGGGATCACTTCTTTCACTGATCGTTTGGCTCTGTGCATCAAGTCTTGTGAAAGCAAATTTCTCTCGTTTATGTGGCTTTGGGACTAATCTCCCAGTTGAACAGCAGGAGCTGTGCAGCCCTGTTACATTCTGTCAGAGAATCACAGAATAATCCTGCTTAGAAAGGACCTCCTAGATCACACAGTCCGACCAGACCCACAACAGCAGCAGCAAACCTCAATACCTGATTGACCGACAAACACAAACTAAGCCCCTCTATCCCTGCCCCTGTAGCAGGGTGTGAATCATAGAATCATTAGGGATTGGAAGGGGCCGCAAAAGATCACCCAGTCCAATCCCCCTGCCACAGCAGGATCACCTAGACCAAGTCGCACAGGAACACATCCAGGTGGGTTTAAACATCTCCAGAGAAGGAGACTCCACAGAATCATAGAACATTAGGGATTGGAAGGCACCACAAAAAGTCATCTAGCCCAATCCCCCTGCCAGAGCAGGATCACCTAGACCAAGTCACACATGAACATGTCCAGGCTGGTGATGTAGCACTTGTATGCTGGGTGTTCTGTGACTTACAGATGTTCTAAAGCCTCACCAGTTTCTCTCCCTGGTGTGTACCAGCTCTAAGTGCACTTGCATTTCCAAGGCTTTATTTGTACTGTCAGCGCAAAGGAGCGGTAGTTGCCTTTTTCCATCATCACACCACTTCTAGAGCACGTGAGCTCTCCTGAGTACACACGGGCACCTGCACCTGCTCTTTTTTCCTGGGTGCAGAGTCAAGAGGCGTAAGCTAAATCCAGCCCGCGTGCTGAAAATGAACATGGTGAGAGTGAGTGTCACGATGACACGGATACCGGGTTTCCAGACTGCAGCTGTCCTGTGGCTGCTGGCTCAGAGTGCAGCTGGGTAAGGGTGCGGTGAGAAGGGCAGGTGGCAGCCCAGCAGTACCAAGAGAAGTGCGTTTGTACAGGGCGTGGGCTGTAGCCAGTCTGTTCCTGAGTTACTGCCCAGCAAGTGGTGAGTCTTCTGCTTGGACAGAAAAGAGAATGTAGGTTAATTGTAAAGGAAAAATAAGTGACAGAGCACTAGAAGGGGTTGCCCAGGGGGGTTGTGGAGTCTCCTTCACTGGAGATATTTAAAACCCGCCTAGATGTGTTCCTTTGCAACTTGGTCTAGGAGATCCTGCTGTGGTAAGGGGACTGGACTAGATGGTCCTTCAAGGTCCCTTCCAATCCCTAATGATTCTACGATTTCAAACTCACTGGGAAGGATGTTGAGAAACACAGCAGCTAGCTGATACTGAGTTTTCCCCCTAATTGACTTTTCTGTGCATAAACCTCAACAATTTTTATGGGTTTCTAAGTTTTCAGTATTTCTAAAGGTGATCTTGCTATCAGAACTGCTTTTTTGGAGACTTTTAAGACCCACCTGGACATGTTCCTGTGTGACTGGATCTAGGTGATCCTGCTCTGCCAGGGGCATTGGGCTGGATGATCTTTCGAGGTCCCCTCTCACCCCAAATGTTCTGTCATTCTGTGAATACTCATCTAGCTGTTTGCTGTCTTAATTTCGTTCTCTTACGTACAGTAGCATTATAGAAAACAATTAATCTGGATTTTTTTTGAATCAGTTAGACTTTTATTGCCTTAGAAGTCACCAGAGTCACTTGTTCCTTTCAGTTTGAGAAGCATTTCCCTGATAACATCAGCAACAGTCCAAACCAGAATTTTCCCAGTCATCGTAGATGTAATAAACCGTGATCGCTCCCTTGCTGAGTTTTGGAATTGCAAGTCGTCACTTTTGATTTGGAACGTCCAAAAACTTATGTTAACGTTTTGTCTCAGCTGTGTAGCTGTGCCCGCTCGGCACCAGACCGTACAGACTTTCATAGAATCATAGAATTGTTATGGCTGGAAAGGACCTTGAGGGTCATCAAGTGCAGCCCTCATCCCAGTATCTCGCTAACCCCTAGACCATGGCCTGAAGTGCTCCAGGTACTTGATTTTTAAACATCTCCATGGGTGGTGACTCCACCACTTCCATGGGCAGCCTCTTCCAGTGCCCAACCACTCTCTCAGGAAAGAACTTCTTCCTAAGACCCAATCTAAACCTCCCGTGACACAACTTGAGGCCGTTTCCCCCCGTTCTATCTGCGCTACATCACACTCCATGCCCTGGGACTATGTCCTGTGACAGCATTAGTGAGGAGTGAGGGTGCCCCAGCCCTGCCTTACGAGAATGTGAATTCTAGCAGAAAATCTGGGAGGAAATGAATTATTTCTGTGTGTATCTAGACCTCCAGGAGTGACCGCTGAAAACAGAGGGGCAGATGATGAGGAGTGATAGACCACAGCTCTTTTGTGATGTGCCTGGCGTTATGTACAAGCCAGGAGGAGCCAAATGGCAGCACTTATATTTTCTCAAAAGAAGAGATTTTAGCCTTTGTCTATTTCTCTGAAGACAGCGGTTCTTTCCACAAATGACTGCAGACACACGTGCATACCAAAGGGAGTAGGTGCTTCCGATTGCTTTGATAAGAGCTAATAGCCTCCAAGTCACTAGATGGGAAATGAAACCTGGCACTTTCCTATGTTCATAGTTATTGTAAAAAACCATCATAAATATCTGGTGGTCTTGCTGCAGAAGTCATTCAACGGTCCTGGCTCAGATGCTTGAAGGCAAAAAGTAGTTAATTGGACTTGAGAACTTAGCAGCCTTGGCAACGAAATGTATTTGTGAAGTTTGCCATCTCTTTTAGCCGAGTTTTTGTTTGGAAATAGGGAAGGATTTGGAAGATTAAATGGTTCAGACTTTGGTTTTTTTTAAGGAGTGAGCAGTCAGAGTTTGACCAGCTTGCTGAGCGCCCTCAGACATTCCTCTGGACTCTCATGTTTCCTCTGTATGTAACTCTAGCACGCAAATTTGCTCTACCCACCCGTTTCAGACAGAGGTTATAAACAGTGGGCTTCTCACCTGCTCATTTCAACCCAAGATTACAAACAGCTGAGTTTCAGCCCTTCTGTAGAACTGCAGTGCTTCATGACACAGCTATCTCCGACTGTCTCTTCTCTCGCTGTCTACTCTCTACCCAGCCAACAGCATCAGACACGCCTGCTCCCAGAGGATTGGACTGGAAGATCTTTTGAGGTCCCTTCCCATTCCTAGTGTTCTGTGGGTAGCCCAGAGCAGTGGTTCATTCTTTGTCTTTGGGAGTTTTCAAGAATCAACTGCACTGAGCCCTGCACAACTTGTTCTGGACCCACAGCAGCTCCTGCTTGAGAAAGATGTGGCTCTGGCAGGGGGATTGGACTAGATGATCTTTCGAGGTCTCTTCCAATCCCTGATGTTCTGTGACTCTGTGATTCTGTGATAGCGATTTCTGCGGTTGCTTCCAACCTGATTGTCCTCTGACCCTACAGCGCTGCATCTGTCAAATACAGTAGTCACTCCGTTAACACATGGCAGCTATAACTAGCCTGTAGTTTAAATCTTAAAACTGCAAATTCCTCCTCCTGTGGGTGGATTTAATGATACCAATAGTCCCTGTGAGGTTGATAGGATTGCTGGCAAGAGTAAAGCATTAAAAGATCACGTCACTAGTCTGAAAACCGCTTTCCTTTTTGTTCCACGACTGGACTTGTCGTCCCTGAAAAACCTCGTATGTCAAGGAAATTATTTGAAAGGCAGAAATATTAGTCCTTTGGTATTTGTGGTTTTACATGCTAACTTCCTGCCGTTGCAAACAGGTTCTTCCCCTTAATTGCCCTGTGAAAAGCCATTATTATCACCGGGGAAATTAATTGACTTTATAATTAAAATTGCTGCCAAATAGCATTTGCCACAATAGAGAGGGAGCTGTTTACTCCTCGGTTTTAGTAACCCTAGATATCAGTGTGATGTAAATCAACGCTAAGAAAGCCCTCTTTGTTCTCGTTGTTATAAATACTGTTGCTTTAAACCACACGATGTCCCTCTGACACAACTGCTGAATTTTTTCCGGGAGGTTTCACCCTCTGCCCCTGTCGCGGATTTGCAGCCACCGCGGTGCTGAGTTCCTGCAGGGAATTATTTATGTATCGCGGATCAGTGTGTGTTCTGTGCCATGTATCGGGGTGTGTTATGAATCATAGGTCAGTGTCCCCTGTGTTTTTACAGGTGGGCAGGACAATGCATTTGCTTGACAGTGTTATCTTTGACCTGCAATATCAGAAGCATCTGGTCAGAGGAAAGGGGGAGATTCAGCACTTAGGAGTTAACTTAATCTGTAGAAATGGAAGTGAGCAACCAAGAGAGACTCCTGTCTCTTAGAGATCATCAAGTGCGTTTGCGCTGCTAGCAAAAAGGCTGAACTTTCCTCTTCTTGGCAGTACTCAAGGAATGGAAAATTGGTTAATTTAGAGTAACTTCCTCTGTGCAAGAATTGCATCTCATTAAGCCTGTTATCAGGGTATTTAATTTAGAATATTGATTGAGTTGCATGAATAAGCATTTCTAATTCCAGAGCAGGTCAGATTATCATTACAACTTCAGTTGAGAGCTTTTCAGTTAAAAGGGGGTTGGTACTGGGTAACATGCTTGCACACAGTCGAGAGCAGCTAGGAGCTGAGTCTAGGAGACCAGCACGTTTCTCTCAGGAATCCCAGAGCATCATGTCTTGGCCACTCCTCTTACAAATCAGACTTGCAAGTAACCTGAGTAGAATTATGTCTAAAGAAAGCTAATGTTCATCCAGAATACTTCCTTAAAATTGAAACTCAAATCGTTGGGAAATTGAAGGTAATTTTCTTTTGAAATTATTCTGCTAACCTAAACCTCCAATTCTTTGGATGTGGCACATTCACAGAATCACTCTGGTTGGAAAAGACCCCAGGATCATCAAGTCCAACCAGCTACCTTACAAGGTCACCCCTAAACCACATCCCTCAACACCTCATCCAAACCATCTTTAAACATGTCCAGGGATGGCGACTCAACCACCTCCCTGGGAAGCCCATTCCAGTGCCTGACCACCCTTGCTGCAAAAAACTTTTTCCTAGTATCACGTCTAAACCTCCCCTGTTGTAACTTGAACCCCTTCCCCTTTGTTCTATCACTAAGTGCTTGTGAGAAGAGACCAGCAGTTGCAGCTTCTTGGCTTCGCCATGAACCAAATTCCAATATTATATCTGATTCTGCTAATTTTCAAAATACACCTGGAGTCCTCACTATTCATTTGAACAGTCAGCCAGTACTCCTCAAGCCTGATGAGATAATAGATATTATTAGTTTCCTCGTGCTTTATCAGAGGATGGTGTACTGCAGGTGCTCACCTACTTGGTACGATCTTCAGCAGTAGTTCTTTTACTCCCATGGTAAAGCAATAAGGCCAAAGTGTAGAAGGGCTTGGTATTTGTAATATGCCTTAGCAAGTTATATATTCTTGGGCTTTTACTGCCCTTATCTTATACCAGCTATCCCTGTTTTATTGACTTTTTCTATCAATCTGTTTGTATTTTCAAAAGGGAGGATTTTTATTTTCGTTCCACATCAATATGAGAAGGAAATTCTTCATGCTGAGGGTGACAGAGCTCTGGAAGGGGCTGCCCAGGGGGGTTTTGGAGACTCCTGTGGAGACATTTAAAACCCACCTGGCCATGTTCCTGTGCTACTTGGTCTAGGTGATCCAGCCGTGGCAGGGGGATTGGACTGGATGATCTTTCGAGGCCCCTTCCAACCCCCAATGCTCTGTGATTCTGTGGCTGCCTTGCCATGCTATTAATTCTGTAATAAACTTCCTTTCTAATAGCTATTAGCGTCAGAAAATGTTTTCCTTTGGATGCTTTAGAAAGGGAGGAAATGTCACTGTTCCACTTCAGCAGTGTTGCAGATTGATATTTAGAGGAGACTGCAAGTGAATTTTACCACGGGTAGCTCTTGATGCAGAGAAACAATGAGGTGAAAAAAAAGGGTTTACTCAATGCTCCGTCACTGTTAATTCAAAAGGCTCGGAGTAGAACCCAGCTGCCTGATCATTTTCCAGTCTGTTCTCCGTTTTTCCCTACAGCCTGCTTTCAGCATTTGATAGAAACCTCTGCTTGGCAATCAGATAAAGACAAGGTGGTTCAACATGTTAAACCTATTTTTCGTATATCAGATTGTACACGTGCTTTCCAAGGTCCTCACCAAGGGTCCTTTTTAGTACTTCTTTTTTAGTTTGTTTTGCTTTATTCTTTGCTTCGCTTCATGTCTACTCAATTTGATTTATTCCATGTTTTCTTTTTGTTTTGTTTTTGTTGTAGTTGTGTCTGGTAAGTTGAAATTTTATTGACCATCTTCTAGTCATCGTATCACTGTGACGGGAACTTCTCCTCCCCTTCCCATCCATCCCCTTCCATGTCCTTCAACCAGTCAGCTCCCATCATTTCCTTGTTACTGACAAGACACACGGCACAGAATAAATTCCGCATGGGAGGTATGGGTGACTTAATGGCAAAGAGAAAGGTAATGGGTTGTGAACTTCTTTCTGTCTGATTTTATATGATGTCACAAGTAGAATGCTCATGTCTTCTTTGTCGACTGCATTCGTTAAACTTTGAAGTGTTCCCGTAAAAGATGCTCTTGATTTCAAGGTCTCAAGGATAGAGGTTATTCTGTCCTTAAGTGAATCATTGTTTCAGCATCTTTTACACTATAATCATCACAGACCACATGTTTGTGACCCAAGGTGTGAAAGCAAGCTGAAACTGAACAAAGCGAAAATGACATTGAGTGGAGTTTAATATAAAGTTTCACTTAATCCTGTTTTAATTCTTCTGACACTGAATCTCATAGATTTGTTGGTAATGACCACAGTGGCCATAGTTGTCAAGTAATCTGCATATTCGTAACACACGTGTGTATTTAGAATAATATATGTACAAGAGACAGATCTAGAATAGAATCTAGAGAAAGAGAGACCTATTTATAGATAGGTATATATACATATATTTATGTATATATAAAATAGGTCTATTTATCGACCATAAATATCTATAAATATTTATTTATCTTTAAATACATCTATATTAATATTTATATATTCACATTTATATAATGTTTTATAATTTTATACTTATATGTTTATCATTTAAATATTATATATGTTTATAGATAGGTAT
>JAOXOE010027676.1:0-17777 GCA_028565055.1 Phoeniculus purpureus | reverse complement strand
GCCTGGCTCCATCCTCCTGACACCCACCCTTCACATATTTATAGACATTAATGAGGTCACCCTTCAGTCTCCTCTTCAAACTAAAGAGACCCAGCTCCCTCAGTCTCTCCAGTTGCAGTCTCACCAGGGCAGAGTAGAGGGGGAGAAGAACCTCCCTCAATCTGCTCACTACCCCCATTCTGATCCACCCCAAAATGCTGCTGGCCCTCTTGGCCACAAGAGCACATTGCTGGCTCATGGTCATCCTGCTGTCCAGCAGGATCCCCAGGTCCCTTTCTCCTGCACTGCTCTCCAACAGGTCAGTCCCCAACCCATACTGGTATCTGGGGTTGTTCTTGCCCAGATGCAAGACTCTACACTTACTCTTGTTATACCTCATTTTATTTCTCTCTGCCCAGCTCTCCAGCCTGTCCAGGTCTCGCTGAATGGCAGCACAGTCTGCAGGTGTGTCAGCGACACCATCCAGCTCTGTGTCATCAGCAAACTTGCTAACAATCAGCTAACTGAAACTTACTATCTTCAATGAGAACAAATGATTTTGTTACTTTAAGAGGCATGATCCTGCTGCTTTCCCTAAGTGTCTGAACTGTTGCAGGTATCTAGAAGGTAGGACAGCTTAGTTTTTCTCCAATGTTAAGTACCAAGGCCTTGCTTAATGCATGTAGCTTCACTGCACATTACCTTGCTACTCACAGCAGACGTCAAAATAAAATCAAGGTAGTCTGGAGCTTAACACACAGGTATTTTGGGGAGCCATTGCAGAAAGAGTGTTACACAATAAAGTAAGTAGAATAGCTAAAATAATGAAGATCTTAGTTCTACCAGATTGGCAATTAGGTAAATTAAAATAGTATTTTGCTGATACCCTTTTCTACTTAGAACAGGAATTAGATTTCTGTAAATTAGTTACTGCAATGCTTGCCAGTTATATTGCCTATGAAGTGGAATAAAAAAACTTGTTAGGCACAAAGCAAGTCAGTATTTAATAAGTGTAATTCATCTCAGAGAATAATTCATATTGTTGAACACTAAAGACAGCAAAAATGGAGAGGCACATAAAGAGATTTTAAAACAAACAAACAAACAAACAGAAAAGGACAGCTATTGGTCCCAGAGTTCCTTTCACAGACCAGTATGTTGTTAATGTAAACCACTAACTCTAAATGAAAATAAAACGTTGTAGGAAACAGGGGCTAAAGCCCAAGTTACCTAGCAGTCCTAGCCACTAAATTAAAGAGTCTTATTTGGCCACAGGTCAAATGGTACTTCTGGTGCCAAAACTTGGGAATCAGATACACTTGCAAATTAATAGAGTCATTAAGTTACCTCCTATCAGCTGAACCATGGTAACCAGCCTGGAGTACTCTTCTCCTGTGGCAAAGGCGAGATAATCACACGGTAACTCACACCCGGTGTCCAAACTTAATGTGACTTCCTCGTCTGCGTTTTTAGGCCAGGGTGGTTGAGGGCCCAAGTGGTACATGTGTACTTTCCACTAGCCTTTCTGTTAAAGAGAAGGAAAAGATTGTAAGTTTGGAAGCTTGTAGATTCACTTTTTCATTTAAATTTTGAATTTTTGTTTGTTGCTTTACTCAAGTTGTTTTATAGGGATTTTTCAGCCTTAGTGGAGTTTGGTGAGATTCACAGGGCCTGAAACAAGGTAGTGGGACCTGGACTGCCCGGGAAAGGGAGAAGTTCCTCAGTATGATGGTGGTGAGGCACCCGAACAGGTTGCCCAGGGAAGTTGTTCATAGTGAGAGGTGTCTCTGCCCATGGCAGGGATGGGTCGGGAACTAGGTGATCTCTAAGGTCCTTTCTAACCCGTTTTAAGAGCCCATGAACCGCCACGACTCAGGGGCAAGGAGGCAGCGGCACAACTACCTGTTCCTGGGGCACGTTCCCTGTGCCCCCCAGGGCCAGGCCACCCCTGGGACCAGGCCACCCGTCCACCACAGCCGCCCGCCCCACCTGGTGCGCGGCCGGCCGCCAGGTCTCAGACAAAGGGCCGCGCCGGAGGCGGCGGTGGGCAGCGCGGCCAGGGTTAACGCTCAGGAATGCGGCGGGAGGAATGCGCATGCAGATGAGTGCGATGCTAATCTCATGCTAATGAGCGGCGGCCGCCCGCGGCTCAGCCGGGCTCCCCGCGCCTAGACGGCAGATGGGCTCTGCCGGCAGCGCTGACCCGCGCTGCCGCAGCACGGCCAGGGGAGGCGGCAGCCCCGGCATGGTAGACTGATAGCCGGCTCGGAGGAGGAAGGCTTTCCCGGGATTCCCTGAGAGGCTTCCCCCACTCCCGGCCCCTTCCCCGTCCTCTCGTCGCGGGTCGGGGCTTTTCCCGCTTCCTGTCTTTCTTTCTGTCCCTATGGAGCAGCCGCCCCCGCCGCCCGGCCATGCCTAGAGAAGCGGGGAATGGGCAGCTCCCCTTACCCCACGGCTGGGAGGAGGCGAGGGATTACGATGGAAAAGTCTTCTACATTGACCACAACACCCGGCAGACCAGCTGGATCGATCCCCGGGACAGGTGGGCTTGGAGCGGGCAGGGGGATGGCGAGGCCCAGGGCGGGCGGGAAGCTTGTGGAGCCCTTCCCTGAGGGTCGCCGGCGGCCGGGCTGTCCCCGACAGGTACCGAAGTTCGCTGGCGCCCCGCCATCTTCATCTCCTGCCGCCCCGCGGGCCGGCGAGGCGTCGCCGAGGCCGGTCCCAGCCGTGTCGTCGCCCCCCCCATCTCTCTGGCTCCCTGGACCGCCTGCCCCTTGCTGAGGAGGCCTGGGCTGGTGCGGGACAAGGAGCTGGGGCTGTGAGAGGCCTCGTGTGTTCCTTGCTAGGCCTCGGGCGGCCCAAACCCCTTGAGCGGTGCTGGGCTGCCCCTCCCTGGCTTTGAGTGCAGAAAATTGGCAAAACTCCTTGGAAAGTGCTTTTGTAAGTGAGGGAACCGGCCCAAAGACTTGGGCAGGGTTCTGGCTGCTCGGGCACACCTCGGTGGCTGCTGAGTGAGAGGCGCCCGAGATAACTATTGTAAAGCGCGTGTTTTGCCCAAAGTGGTCCCAAACAGTAGCCAAAACCCCAAGAACTTGTGCGTGTTGTGACAGGCAGCGTTGCTATTGACAACAGTGCAGTCTAATTAAAAAAAACTTTTAAAAAGCATTATAAATTGATAGCACAAGTTGTGCTGAATTATAAATGAAGGCCTCGGTTTGTGTTTCTCTGGTGGAATTGGAAGAGGTAGCTGTGGGGAGCCTCGCTAAGGTTCCTTGGGGCAGTGTTGACAAGTATCATGTGCTGTGTTAGTCCCACTTCCCTGTCCTACTCGCTACAGCAGCAAATTCCAGCAATGGCAAACTTAAATTCCTTCCTAGTTCAAAACATGTTAAGTGTCTTTGTAAATATAGTGAGGTGGTGAGGTACGCAGGAGAGCGTTATTTATTACACTTGGCCTTCTCGGGTGATTGAGTACTTACTTTTTTACAATCAAACTTAGGGGTTTACCAGCTCTAGAAACAGTGGATTTGAAGTTTTGTTTATTTTTAGACCTTTAATTTGTGTTTGCAGAATGGAAGATGGTGTGGTTGAGGTAAAGCAAGATGTGTCATTGGAGTGCACTTGTTATGGCATTGCGTCATGAGTGTGCTAATTTAATATTTCTTACTTACTCTGTAGTACTGAAAAGTTCAAGAGTATTTCTGTCTGGTGGTGAAACTTAAGTCTTTACTCTCACTAACAGAGTAGACAGGTAGGTGAGTTTGCCATCCTACAGGGTTAATATCTTGATTGTGGGTGAAAAGGAAATCAGGCCCTGAGACTTGATGGGCTGTAATGGGAACTGAGGAAGTAAAGATCTTTTTTGGAAAGAGCGGTAGTTGAAATAGTTGTGAACCTGTGTCAATCATGCAAAACAAACAGATAGAGTGATTTTTGCCCTAGTGCTCCAGAGAGTTCATCTGTGATTGTACATGGCTCAATTGTGAAGCTGAGTTGCCTGCACACAGGAGTCTGACAAGCCTAGTTAATGTGCTGCTTAGGATATCTGTATTTGCAATCAGCATTAGTACTGGTGACCTGTTTTGAAAAAGCGAATAAGACATGCATGCAAGTCCTGTGATCGCTTTGCTTTAGAGACCATTATCTCTTCCAGGTATTTGGAGGATAAGTGTTCAGAAGCCAGACAGGACATAATTAGGGCCTGTTGTCAGGAAAAACTGAAAAGTGATCTTCCAAGTTTGCTAATACAACAAAAACCTGGATTTGTGCTGTTTCTAAAGTCTAAAATTGTCTGTAGAAGGACTGAAAATACTTTCCCTTGTTTGATGATACTTCAGGATTTATTTTTTTGTTCAGCTATTTTCTCTGATGGAGGTCATAAACTTTTTGTCATATACTTGTGGAATATTACTGTACACAGGCTGCTGAAGTCTGTCGTTGGTAAAACAGGTGTAGAACAGATAAATTTTTATGGATAAATTCTTTCTACTGTGTTACACTCTATTCCCTGGATGGATGACTACTTGGAAGAGTAGTGTTTGATGTTTTAAAATAATTTCTACCCGCTTTGATGTAGGAGATACAGATATTGAAGACTGGTGCTGTGAGACATCAGCTGTGTGTCTGAGAGTTGCCAGGTGTGTTTGAGCACAGTTAGGAGCCTCTTTGTTATGAGTTTAAAATATTTCTGTCTAGAAAGAAGCTGGAATTTGAAAATGCTGTATTTTAAAGCTTCTTGGAAAATGCCATGTGGGGTTTTTTGTTTTTCTCACATGCTATTCTAGACTTTTCTGATAGTACATGCAGGTGTTACTGCTTATATGGTGCAGGCCTGTTAATACAATGATAGCCCTTGTGTACAGCTATGGAAAAGAGCTCCCATCAGCTTCAGGCTTGGGGCTCAGTTTTCAGTTTTGCCCACTTCACTTATCTGAGTAACCCTACTGACATCAGAGAACCTCACACTTGTCAAGGGGAAGAGTGACTTGGCTTGTGTTTTGGGAATGTGGAAGTTCTTTGAATTGCTCAGTTCTTCAGGGTTTTCTGTTGTTTTGCACTGTTCAACTGTGATTCTTCTCTCTCTAAATGCTTGGAATCCTAGGATGTCTTGGGTTGGAAGGGACTGTCAGTAGTCACCTTGTCCACTTGGGTAGTATACTGTGTTGATTTATTTTGAAAGCTGGTGGCCCAAAAGGGAGGGCACTTTTTAGAAAGTGTGATAAAGAGAAACATAAAGGCAAGTATTTGGGAGTTGTAGTAAAATTTGCACTCACTAAATATGCAAATGTTATTTCTTTATGACTCTAAGTTACAGCAAACTGAGGACTCCCTGATCTAGATGGTTCTTCTGAAACTGGTTTATTTAAGAGGGGAAATATCCCAAAATATAAATTGTATCCTGTAGCTGCTTGACGAAGTTCTAAAAAGACAACTATGAGCTGAGGATGAACCAGATGAAAAGGTGAGAAAGGTTAGAGGAATGCATACTGCTCTTTGAAGTTCCTCTGGAACTCTTTCAAGTTTCTGGGATACAGAATTACAGTGAGATGTTGGCGTGCAGTTCTTTTCTGATACAGTTAAGAGGGATTGCAGTGGAGACAGAAATTTTAAAAAAACCCACTTTTTTTCCCTGTTGTTCAACACATTTTAAGTAGGCCTCACGTTTGTTACATTTCATGGTAGAACCAACAGAGTGGAGCACCAAGGAAGACCAGAATAGGAGATTATAATTTCAGTACCCTCAAATCTTCAGCAGTTGGATACATTTGGTTTCCTCACTGAGAATGCAGGGCTTCTTGTGTCTTGGTTTCTAGATGGTAAATTATCCACTCTCCACTGCTGATCACCACTGGCTCAGATCAGGTACAATTGAATTTTTTAATAACTTTCCTAGAGCAAGTTCCACATCCAAATCTGAAGCTGCAACTGGTCTTCATTTAAATGTTTATCTGTACTCACATCAGAGTGGTAAAGAGTGAGCTGCTATAAAATCAAAGCTGTCCTCTATGCCTCCTTTTCACTTTCCACTGAAAAGTCTGTTTAAAATATATTTGTACAATTGAAATAAAAATAGTATGCCTTTGCTGGGATGTTTAGGGTTAGAGTTAGAGCAGTTAAATGGTAAACCTGTTGTGCTGCTGCTTTCTGGGTGAATTTAATGTCAGACTGTCACTAAAGCGTTCCCTTTCCGTTTCTCCTTGCATATTCCTTGTTTACTAGTAGCTGAGGAGAGAGTGGGGCTTTTATGTGTTCAGTGGTGTGGAGCTGTTAATAGATTGTCTCAATGTTATGAAATTCTAACCCTAGTAGGAAATAGCCGCCTGTCTATTTTTCAAAAATCAGTAGAAGATAATCTGGTGACATTCCAAGGCATATACCTTGCAATAATCCTGCAGCAAGATAGGATGGCAATTTCCACACCCTCCCTGCCTTTTCTGCATTGTGTCATTCTGTAGTATCATTTGCTGGGTTTTAGCCTAATTAGGCATAATTTGTTTCTACCTCCTTGTCTGCTCAGGAACATGCATATTCCCTGTGAAACTGCCTGGTATCTCATTCTGGTTTCAGTGACAGGTTGGGAACTGCTTTTACTTAATTGATGGGTATTTATTCAAAATAAACCCTATGATGCTAATACTGAACTCGCAATGAGAGACTAGCTGCGTCTGAACTTCTGACACCTTCATTTGTTTATCCCGTGTAAAGGAGAATTCTAATATTGCAGTGCTAATATAGCTGTGATAGCATCAGACAGTGTTAAAATACATAGTGATTTTGTGTGGGGGTTTTGTAGCCAGTCTGTCATTTGCTTGGTGCTGTGCATTCTTGATTTTAGCATTAGTGAAAATGCCTGTGGTAACTCTGAGATAACATGTTTATTCTTTATCTCTCTGGGAGCGATAAGGCTGTGCTGTGTGTCTTTCATCTTGGAGCATGTGAAGTTGCCAAGTTGGGAAGCTCTGCAGAGTGGGGCAAGTGATCTAGACTGTGGTTTATCCAGACCTACGTCTGTAGTACTTGTCTGCTTGCGATTCCCTTTAAAACTTGTCTTGACTTAGGTGATGGTGTTACTGTAGCTTTAATGTGCAGTGTAAGTCCTAATAAGTTGTGCGCATGAAGGAAAACAGACCTTTTCCAAGATGGATGGAGCTGAGCTGTTTGCTAGAGATGTTGTCCTGCTAAAATAGAGTTAAGTGAATCATAGAGCGATTTAGGTTGAGTGTGACCTCCGAGATCATAGAGTTCCAATCTCCCTGCCGTAGGCAGGGACACGTCTCACTAGACCAGGTTAGCCACAGCCTCATCCAGCTTGTCCTTAAACACTTCCAGAGAGAAAACATCCACCACCCTCATAGTGAGGAATTTCTTCCTAAGAGCTAATCTAAACAGTTTGAAACCATTTCCCTTGTCCTGTCACGAGAGTCCCTCATAAAAAAATCCCTCTCCAGCTTTCCTGCAGGCCTTCCTGTACTGGAGGACTGCTATAAGGTCTTCTTGGAGTCTTCTTTTCTCCTGGCTGAACAGTCATGACTCCCTCAGCCTGGCTATATAAGAGTTTCTTCAGCAGGAACAAGTATTTTCAGAGAAAAGGAATTAGCTCTACTTTAAAGTTTTCATTTTTACAGGTAATGGTCAGTATATAGGACAAATTACTTACAATTTTAGACATCTGTACAGATTACAAGTTCTTTTCCTACACTTAAGCTTGTATTCACTCCCTTGATTAAAATTCTGTGCTTTGAACATGTTACTAAGGTGGTTAGAATAACGTAAGAGGGTTCATGTACCTACTGAAATTTGTAACGTTTAGAGACAAGTTGAATTTTGTGAAATGGGTCCTGTTTTGCTTTTCTTGCAACTTCTTTCTTTGTGGCCTAAAGTAAGGAATAAATGTATCAGAGATGGGCTAGATGATCTCCAGATGCCCCTTCCAACTCTTACCGTTCTATGTTTAGCCAGGTTGGATGCCATGGAAGAAATTGCAAATGAGGAAATATACAGGAATTTTGAGCCACATTCTTGTGAAGGTGTGAGTAGAAACGGTGCTAAGGTTACACAACGGTTATGCTGGAGCATGTAAATTCTTACTCCGCGACCTGGAAGTGAATTGGAAAAGGATTGCAGAGGGGTAGCTGCCTACTGAGTCTGCACTGCCATGGTTCTGTGTACTTGTACCTCTCCTGACACCAAATAATAATTTGGCTGAATTATTAGGCTGAAATGAAATCCCTTGTGTTTAGTGTTATTTTCCAGCAGAATCAGCTCATTGTGTCATTGAATAGATGCTAGTGCTAGTGTGAGGCAGGAGGCAAGTGCAGAGCTCAGAGCAAAAATACTGTAGTTACGGTTTCCCTTTGGTGTTACTTGAGTATTTTGTAGGGTTTTGCCTAGTGGTTGTAGAGTTTGGGTCTTTGCAAATAGCACATTTTGAGTGTTGCTGAATCCTACTGCTCTTCTCAGTGACTTTTCTCTGCAAAAATCTTAGTGATGGTGAAGTTCCTATTCAATCAAGTAAATTTCTGGCTCTTGCTTTTAAAAGGGTAATGAAAGGGCTTCTCCCCCCTTCTTTATGTGTCCTTATTGAAGCTTAATTTGGTTTTGGGATTCTTTTTGTCAGTTAGGATTTCTGGGCAAAAGGCTGCATGTCAGTCGTACGAATGTACTCTGTCAACTGAAACAATTGCTTGCATCTCGGAGTACAAGATCCTTTGAACGTTGATACTGATTCTACTTTAAGAAAGGAAACTTTGCCATCAACTCTGAGTACATATTGTGTTCAAACTGACTGCTTGGGTAGGTAAAGACACATTGTCTTGGGGCAGCGCACCCAACTTTCTGCATGCACTTGCTGTGTGCTGTACTGTACTGTCACATGGGCCTGCTTTGCTGTGTCTGTGCTGTTTTTTCTCAATTTGTTATGGGAAACTTTGATCTTTATTTGAAAACCAAAAAGAATGACCATACTGGGATGTCTTCCATATTTTGCTGTTTGTTCTGATTCTCAGGCTTTTGGTGTATGGAAATTCTGAATCTCTCTTAATGCAGAGGAAAAGATCTAGAAGAATCAGCACTTTAACAAAATCCTACTTTGTGTTAGCAACTTTCTTGTGGTGTAGATGGAGGAACAGGGCTTTACACGCCTATTGTTTCTTTTTAAGTGCTAGACTACTGTAGCCTTGTCAAGATAAGTATATCTTATGTCCTACAGGTCTGTGAAGAACTACTCTGAATTCAGTGACTGGCCTTCTAAGAACTTACCTCCCTTATAGTGTCTCTCAAAAGTGTTTTTAATCATGTAAAAGATGAACTCTTGATATTCTGCAGGTTGTGTATGTGCACATCTTCCTGTTCAGCAGTAAATAAGCCCAATGTGTGCGCGGAGTGGTGCCTGCCTCTTAGCTGCATGGCAGGTGTGTGTCTTAGTAGCATCTTGTCAAGTAACAGGGTGTGACCAAAGTGTGGGTGTCCCTGGACTTACAGCTGCATGGCAGTGTTTTCATTGGAATCACTGGGGCGGTGGTGGGAACAATTCTGGTCACTTCTGCCTGTCACTCTCTAAGACGCTTAAGTTGTCAGGGAAAGGCATTTATTTGTTCTTGATGAGGAAAAAATGGGGTGGATTTTTTCCTTTGTTTAATACCATCAGTTGTTAAACAGTGATCCAGTCCAGAGATGTCATGGTCTGATGAGCTGACTGAGGAGTACGCAAAGCTAGACCCTTCATTCTTTATTCAGATTATTCTAAAAATGTTTATATGGATTTACAACTTTCTGCCTTTTCAGCTGTGCTAACTGAAGTCTTTTTCAGCTCATTTTTTTCTGTCATTGTTGTCTTTAACACTTTTGTGCAGTAACTTCTGACAAATCTTTAAAAATGACCTTGCAACGATTGTCTATGGTTGTATTTTTTTCTGAGGCATTGCATTGATTTTAATCACATTCCCAGTAATGGACAGGTTTCTTGCCCGCAGAATGTGACTTAAATGGTATTTTGGGGTTTTGTTGCTTGAGACTTTCAGTGCAAAGTCTTGCACTTAGCCCCTCTCTTTTTTTTTTTTTCGTTTTTTTAAGTTTGGATGGATTTGTACAGTGGGGAGCGGTTCTGGTTCAGAGTGCTGTGGGCTGTTCTCAGAGGTATTTGCAAAATAAGCTGTGGTGTGAGTTTAAGGCACTAAACTATTCAGTACTAAATACCAGAGTGAATGGTGACAGATTGCGGACAACCCAATTCGGTACAGTTGGAATAAAATAGAGAAAACAGATCTGTGGAGGTGTGACTTAAATTTCACCCCTCTGAAGTAGTGTTCCCTTTAGTCTACTAGACTGAAATGCAGACCTGTAGAGAAATCAAGGTCTTTTTCTTCCTTTTTCATCTCTTCATGTTCCTGGACATTAGTTTTGCCAAAGTTTTCCATATTTTTACGCATTCTTTTGCAGTTGCCAGCTTTGTTTTGTGCAGAAGTGCCAGGCTTAGGTGGTGCTTAAGTGGGTTACAGCATGAAGAAGGATCCTGTGGAATGGAAGTATTAAATAGTTGAAATAAATTTTGCTGAAGCAAAATGGTAAATGATTGTAGATAGGAAGATGCAGTTAAAGACAGCAATCTGACAAGGAGTAAAAACCTCTCTACCAAGTTGTGGATATTGCAGTGTTTGAAATGGAACTCTTAACACAGTTGAAGTAATGTCAGTGAACAGTAGAATGCTGTGGATGTGAATAATAAACTGAGACTTCTAGAGGGCATTTTTATAATTACTGCTCAAATGACTAGTGAAATCGGGGGGATGCAGCAAAGCACACAAAGTCTTGTAGTCAGGCTGGTGTGGAGAGCGGTTACTCCTGCAGTAAACTAAGGCTTAATGCACAGGAATTTAAAGGGTAAACATTATTTGTTTAAGAGTGTTACAGGTTTCCTTTTTACCTCCTTAATCTGTAATCCCCAGGTGCTCCTTTTTTGAACTATCTGCTTATTTAAGGAAAGACTTGAGTGAACTGAGGTTTGAGGTTTACTGAGTTGTCAATTGGCTACACTGTTGTGTTAAATAAATTAACAGTGCTGTGGTCTAGAAGATAACTGCTTGTAGCAGAAAAATTATTATAGTGACCTGGACTAGGCATTTTGGTTCTCGCTTATGTTTGCTTGTCTGGTGGGTTTTGTGCCTCACTTGCTAGCAAGGCTTTCAGAGATCGGAAATGAGGCATAGACCTCTGTGTGCTGCAGGTATTTCATGTCCTTTTGTTTAGTAGCTTGATACTTGCTGAAAGGTATCTTCTTTCTCATCAAGGTTGTTATCCCTAATGCGAATAGTAGTTGAAAGATGTATGAGGCAAAAAACCCAGTACTGTTCCCACAATAAAATCTTTGGTTTTTGTATTATTCTCATTTTGGCAGCTATACTGCATAGGTAAGCAGCTCCAGCCAGCTGCCGAAGTCCTGAGAAACACTTGCATTGCAAGGGTCTGGTGCTGATGGGGGATAGCACTGCCACAAGGCATGTCCTCTCTTTTGGGGTAAAAAGTCCCCTAGTTTTAGAGAAATAATATGTTGATATACACTGTTTAAATTCAAGGAAGGCACTTATTGCCAGACTCTGACATTAAGTCCATAACCCCAAAGTCTCACACCTTTAATGATGATGACTAGGTAGCTGCTGGCCAAGGAGACTAAAATGTGCTCTAATGAAATGGGAGTTACAAGTGTAGTGGGAGGTTGCTGGTAGTGTTTTTTTGCATCTAGTTGTGATTTTTTTTTTTTTTTCCTGTTCCTTCAAATGTGACTTTGGAAGAGACAATATTTTAAAGTTCCGGAAGGGGTTTCAGAGATAACAGCTCTCCTGAATGGCACCTTGCTGGACTTCATAGATCATAACAGCTTTTATTCACCACTGTGATTGTTTTTTTTTAAATTGCTAGCTGTGGTTGAATAGTTGAAAGAATTGGCCTGCTGGCTGAGTATTTGGCTTGATTTGGGGCTATCTCCAAGTTGCCTTTAAATTACATGGCATTCCTGATGATCCTAGCATTTTCTGATTTTTTTTTTTTTTTTTTACTGCATGTTTTGTTGCGTTTCTTAGATTCTTGACATTTTAAGAACAGAAATTTTATCTCTAATATTTTCTTATTTAAAAGAAGAGTGTGTCATCTCAAGTTAAGATATGCAGACGTGCTTCTTTTAAAAATTATTAAAGTGTGTTTGTTTTGCATTATTCTTCCACTGGAAGCCATAAATTCAGTAATGAGTAATTACTATACCAACAGTGGCTGACAGACCACAAGCTGTTTAATTTACAGGAGACACATGTGTCATGGGGAAATCTCCAAGTGTCGTCCAGAACAGGGCTGTACAAAAGCAATGCCATTGAATATACCACTATGGTAGTAGTGTTACAGATCCTTTTCCAGAGGTGGATGTTTTCTTGGACTGTTACTAGCAAGACGGAAGAGAGAAAAAGAGTGGTATGAGACAGTTTAAGTTAGTTGAAATACGCAAATGAATGGCTTTTTTCCAGAAGCTGTAATGTTGATAAGTCTGTATAAAATGTTCTGTTCTTCTGTTTTGTCAGAACTTCGGGGAGTATAAAAGGCTTTTAATTTTTTTTTTTTTTTTAGTCAGGGTACTGGTCTAGAATGTGAAAGAATCAGATTCTGGTTCCTTTCCTCTCTCAGCATGATTTGGTACCACTGAAAAGCCATCTTCATGAGTGATTGAGATGGAAGAGGACATGAGCGTCCCGGGTCTGTTTCCTAATCTGTTGTAACCCAAGGTGATGGAAATTCTGGATTTTGGTTTGGTAATGGAATACTTATAAAATTTTCTGTGGGGTAAAAGCAGAAAAATTAATAAAAAGAAATGATGCTGTAGCAATTCCTGTGAACTGTGGTGTACTCTAGATAGGATTGTGAGCTGTGTCTGTTGCTAGAAATACTTATATTGTCTGTAAGCTCCATAAATCCCTCTCAGATTGCCATCAACAGCAGTTCCCAGCTTCATTTGCCATGTGCAGTGTGCCCTCTGTTCTTAGCATTTGATCTTTTCTCCCTTAATTCAGAAAGCAGTTTGAATGATTTAGGAATGGGTCTTAGCTTGTTCCAACGTATCACCCCATCTGTATGAATAGTATATAACTTGCGACTTTTTTCAAGCCCTGAAGTCAACAATATGTTTTAGCTTCTTGACAGCTTAGCAACACAAGTGATTGCTAGCAGCTGGCCAGAGGAGCATGATTTGCTCTGTACAGTTCCTGTTCATTCTGCTGCTTGGGCCACAAAGACATGCTTAGCTAGGCCTTCCTTTGCAGATCTCCAAAAACTAAGTTCAGACAGCCCGAGCTGGATTTGAGCCACCTTTGGAAATTGCTTTTGCCCTTTTTCAGTCTTTTTCTGAGATACGCAGCAGCTGGAGGAAGCAGAAGAGATGGAAACAAAGGTTGAAAGGTCAGGATTAGGGTGCTTTAGTCCTTTTATTGTCTTAGTAGGGAGTTTGCAGGCAGCAGACATCTTCCACACGTCAGCTGAGGGATTTTTCTGACCCTCTTCTACCTATAATGACTGCATATCATGCTCTGCAAGCCATGCTCTTCCTCTCTTAGCTCTGCTGACAGACAGACTTAACAGTCATTCTGGCTAATATGCGAGGAGCATCATGCCACATGGATCATTTTGCCTGTGTCCCCGCTGTCTGAGGCTGTTCACAGAATCACCAAATCATTCAGGTTGGAAAATACCCCTGGGATCATCAAGTCCAACCATCAACCCTACTCTGCGAGTTCACCCGTGAACCAGATCCCCCAACACTACATCTAAGCAACTTTTAAACACATCCAGGGGTTGGGACTCAGCCACCACCCCAGGCATCCCATTCACTCTTTCTGTGAAGAATTTTTTCCTGATGTCTAAAGTCTCTTAACTGTGATCTGAAAGAGACTAGAATCTGCCTTGTGGAAGTCCAGTGTGATAGTTCTGCTGGCCTCCCTCCTTGTGTCACCAAGAATTGAGAACTGTAATGTTTCATGATCGCTTTGTCCGAAACAGCCTCCAACCATTACATCCCCAACAAGATCTTTGTTAACAAGTAGCAAGTCAGGGACTGCATTTCCCCTTGTTGGCTTCCTAACCATCTGCGTCAGGAAGTTACCTCTCACACAGTTGAGAAACTGCCTGGACTGTTTCCTCACTGCTGCTGTATTGTATTTCCAGCATATGTCTGGAGAGTTGAAATCCCCCATGAGAACAAACGTTAGCGAGTTGGGTGACGTATCTCAATACAATATCATATCCATCTCTTTATCCTGGTTGGGTGGTCTGTAGCAAACTCCCGCAATGACATCTGTCTTATTAGCCTTTGCTTTGATTTTAACCCATAAGATCTCAACCCTGTCATCATCATCATTAAGTTCTAAGCATTCATAACTCTCCCTAACATAGAGGGCCTCTCCACCACCTCCCCAGCCTTGCCTGTCTCTTTTGAAAAGTTGGTAACCATCAATTGCAGCACTCCAATTATGTGAGTCATCCCACCACATTTCTGTGATGGCAACTATATCATAGCTTTCCATGTGCACAGTGGCTTCCATTCCTCCTGTTTGTTGCTCAAGCTGTGTGCATTAGTAGAGATACACCTCAGCTGGGCCAGCTTTTGGGTGGGAGAAGCCGTACTACCCTCCTGAGCATCCTCAGATGTATCTATCCTCTCAACAACCTTTTTTTTCTTTCTGTGATGTGGGGTGGCATTCTCCTCCTTTGCCAGGACACAAGACTGCAAGATCCTACTCCTCTGCCACTGTTTCTCTTCTGTCACATTCAGGCTCCTTTCTAGTGACCGCCTTTTCACTCCTGCCCCACTTCATACCTAGTTTAAAGATCTGTCAATAAGCCCAGCCAATTCCCTTCCTAAAACCCTTTTCCACCTGTGGGATAGGCTGTTCCCATCTATTGCCAACGGGTCTGGCCTATTGATTTACAATAGGTCAAAAAACCCAAACCCCTGCTGCTAACACCAGGCTCGGAGCCAGGTATTAATCTGTTGGCACGTCCTATCTAGTCCCTCATCATTCTGCACAACGGGAGAATGATTCGTTCACATATACTCTGTTATAATCTAGTCACAAGTATTTGGGCCACCCAGAAAGGAGTTTTATTATGTGCTAAGCATAGTGAGTGTCAGTACAGTAAAGGTCCTTTGGACATCAATTAAACTTCCTAGTCAGGTTTGGGAGAAAAAGGTATTTTGCTTTCCCAAAGTGAAGAAAGGATCAAAAGTTGCTCTAGGCTGCGTTTTTCAGCTGGCACAGAGGATTGCCGTATACTCCATCAACCAGGTTAATTCTTTGGCTGCCAGTGAGGGTCACCAAGCACTGCTGCTTCCTTGCATATCTCCCAGCAGCTGGCTTTAGATGGACAACAGGAAGAGCAATCCAAGCCTGGAAAAACAAGAAGGCAACACTGTTAGTTACTTTTCAAACTCTGTTGGTGTCTGTTGCACAAGACTATGCATTTCTTCTGCAGGTTCTAGTCAGATGAAGCCAAATGTCATAAAAATTGAAAGCAGTGGTGTCTGGGTACTCTGGGGCTTTGTGGGTTTCCACTTTGTTGTTGCTATTAGATGGGGATTGGAAGGGACCTTTGTAAATCATCTAATCCAGCCTCCTTACTAAAGCAGGTTGCACAGGAATGTGTCCAGGCAAGTTTTTAATGTCTCTAGAGAAGGAAATTACACAGCTTCTTTGGGCAGCCTGTGCCAGTGCTCTATCACATTCAAAGTAAAGATTTTCCTTACATTCAGGTGTAACGTACTGTGTTTCAGTTTGTGTCCATTGCACCCTGACCTGGCACTGAGCAGGAAGAGCCTGGCCCCATTCTCCTGTTATCCACCCTTTAGAGATTTATGAGCATTGTTGAGATCCCCTCAGCCTTCTCCAGGCTAGACAGACGCAGGTCTCTGAGCATTTCTTCATATGAGTGATTCTCCCACTCTGTAGTAATCTTTCCATCCCTTTGTTGTACTCTATCTCTCTTGAATGGGGGAGACCAGAACTGGACACAGAACTCCAGATGTGGCCTCACTAGGGCAGAGCAGTGAGGGAGAAGCAGTTCCTTTGACCTGCTGGCCATGCCATGCTCTTCTTAATTCACCCTGGGATATTATTTGTTGTCTTGGCCACAAGGACATGTTGCTGGCTAATAGTTAACTTGGCCCCTAGAAGTCCCAGGTCCTTCTCCACAGAACTGTTTTTCAGCAAGCCAACCCCTATTCTGTACTGGTGCTTCCTGGGTGCAGGACTCTATATTTGCCCTTGTTGAACTTAAAAGGTGGGGAGGAACCAAATTATCTCATCAGCAAACTTGCAGGGGGTACTCTCTATCCCTTCTGCAGATCATATGTCGATTAAGTCTGACCCAGTACTGACCTCTGGGTAACACCACTGGCTGCAGGCCTCTAGTTAGACTCTGAACTCTGTTATTCAGCCAGTTCTAAACCCACCTCACTGTCCACTCATCCCATCCACGATCTCTAAGCTTCCTATGAGGATGTTATGGTAGACAGTGAGGTGAGGCTGACTGACCAGTAATTTCCTGGATTCTCCTTGCCCTTTTTGAAGAATGGTCCTTAAGCATCTCTCCTGCTTTTCATGACCTTTTAAAGATGATGGAGAAAGACCTAGCAATAGCATCTGCCAGCTTTCCTCAGCACTCATGGGTGCATACCATTTGGACCCATAGATTTGAGGGTGTCCAACTTGCCTAAATAATCTCTAACCTGATCCTGCTTGATCAAACATAAGTCTGTCTTTCTCCAGACTTTCTTTTTTGCCTCCAGGGATTCCTCAAGGCTGGTCTTAGCCGTATAGACTAAAGAAAAGAAGCCATTTCCTAACTCACTCTTCTCTGTATCCTATGTTGCCTGGGCACCCACCTCATTCAGCAGTGGGCCTGTGGTTTCCCTGGGCTTCCATTTGCTATTGATATTCTTGAAGAAGCTGGTCTTGCTGTCTTTGGCTTCTCTTGCCAGCTTCCAAGTGGAATTCCAAGTATGCCTTAGCCTTCCTTGTTGCATCCCTGCATACTCCTGAAACATTCCTATATTCCTCTCAGTTGACTAGTCCCATTTTCAACATTCTGTAAACTTTCTTCTTTCAACAGAGATTTTTCCAGAAGCTACTTGCTTATGCATGCAGGTCTCCTGGCTCCTGTGCTTGATTCCTCACTCACAGGAATGAAGTCAGTCAAAGCTATGCAGATCACCTTTAGGATGAAATGCAAGTGCTTTGTATTATTGCAAAGCCCCACCTTTCTTCCTTAGTGCTTTTGCCCATAAAAGTTTGGTTCTTTGTAGCAGGGCAGAGAGAGAGATGCTTCGCTATACTGACAACAAAGTATGCAGTGCACAGATGTTTAGAACTAAATGTAAAAGAATGGATTTTTCATTAAACAAACATGCAGCACTGATGATTCCTATAAACTTCCACCATTTCAAAGACTTGACAGAAGATCAAATCTCTCTCTTTATGGCTGATTTAAATCAGTCATTGTTCTGTCTGGCAAAATTCCAAGCCTGTATTTTGAAAGCTCTTTTGAGACTTGTCCTTCCCCCACTGTACATTATATCTGCCAGATCAGGAAATTCCAGCTTCTTCTCTTAAATTTACTATGGAATCCCCAGAGCCTAAAATGAATAAAACAGATTTTTATGTACTGTGAATAATCACAATCCTCTCTTTTTTCCAGAATCACAGAATCATCATGGCTGGAAAGGACCTCCAGGGTCATCGAGTCCAACCTTTATCCTATTATCTAACTGC
>JAOXOE010027675.1:0-17785 GCA_028565055.1 Phoeniculus purpureus | reverse complement strand
CAGTGAGGTCTCCCCTCAGCCTCCTCTTCTCCAGGCTGAACAGCCCCAGCTCACTCAGCCTCTCCCCATCAGCCCTGCTCTCCAGACCCCGAACCAGCCCAGTTGCCCTTCTCTGCCCCCTCTCCATCCCCTCCATGTCCTCCCTGCACTGCAGCACCCAAACTCCCTGCCGGTACTCGAGGTGCAGCCTCACCAGGGCCAACTATAGGGGCAGGGTCCCAAGTCCTCTTCATTTCTGTCCCTTTCCACTCTGGTCAGAAGGGCTGGTTCTGATCTCCCCCTTCCTGGTGGGTGGACAGACCCACGACGGATGCGTGGGCAGGGTTGAGGCATGGCAGGCATCCCCCAGCACCCCCCAGCTGCTTCAGCCTCGCGCTGGGTCACCCTCATGTCTCTCCAGACCTCCTCCTCATCCATCCACTACTGCTTCCGTTTTGCTGCCCAGCTCTGTTGTTCCTTTTCCCCTTCTCCAGTGCCACCCGTGGACCCCATCCGCTTCCTTTTGCTGCCCTTATCCAGCCGTTATCCCCAAACTAAATGCCCAGGGAAGAGCACGTGGGCACCTCAGCCTCCTCCAGCTCATGGGGCTGCTAGGGCCAGCACCCGAGACACTTGAAAATGGGGAGGAATAAAACCTCTACCGTTCTTGTCCCCCTCTTTCACACTGATGACCCTAAAAATGGGGCTGGAGTAAGCCACAGGGTGAGGAGCAGGGATGGAAAGGATGAGGAGAAGATGGGCTGCTTGGGGACCTGTAGGGTGATGGGTTGGTCCTGCTCCTCAAGCATCTCCACTCAGTGGGCTCCCCACAGGCTCCCAGTACAGAGGGAGAGATGTTTCCCAGCCCCAAGCAGCCTGTTGACTATCGAATGAATCCAGCAGCAGTGGGAATCCTGGGGACACTCTTCTCTTCCCCAGCCCCAGCTTTTAATCCCAGAGAGGGTGACAAGGATGGCAACAGGGAATCCAATTGATTTCCCTTTGGTTCTTTTCCAGGGCTAAACCATCATCCTAAGAGGTATCACCAGTAGGTTCCCCCCACCTTCTCCCTCCTCCAGCAACAGCAGGGAGGTGGGAATTGGTGTGTTCTTCCTGTGATCCCTACGTGTCTCCCCTCACCTGCTCCTCTTAAGCCAGCTGGTCTCTAATCCCCTCTGGGCAGCGTTCCCTAAAAAGTGACAGGGAATAGCTGTGGATTATTCCACAAGCTGCTTTGTGCTGGGGGCTCCAGTGCTGCTGTTTTACCTTCACTCCCACCTCTAGCACCGTGACCCAGCACATCATCGCTGCACTGGCTTCGGTTTTCCTGCCTGTAGGGGGGGAAAAGGGACCTGTTAGGAGAAACAGGTACGAGTAGAGTTTCTAGTGCTGGCAACTAACAGAGAGTAGTTCTTGGGAGTTGTGAGTGGTGATGGCTCTTGGTCTCGCTCATCCCCTACAAGAGCAGGGGGTGGGTGGAGTGTTTGGAGGAGGATGGTGCTGGGTCTGTCAAGAAACTGCTTGTGAGGCTGCCCTGGTCCTACTGGAATGGGATAGATGGGTGAAACCACTAGAGTTTTGCTTGTGAGGCTGCCCTGGTCCTACTAGAACGGGATGGATGGGTGAAACCACCAGAGTTTTGCTTGTGAGGCTGCCCTAGTCCTACTAGAACGGGATGGATGGGTGAAACCACCAGAGTTTTGCTTGTGAGGCTGCCCTGGTCCCGCTAAGCTGGGATGGCTGGGTGAAACCACCAGGGTCTTCTTGTGAGGGTGCCCTGGTCCTGCTAAAATTGTGGGTTTAGCTGTTCACATTTCATTTCCCCAACAGCTGAGGCTGTCTGCACATCGCCCAGCACCCATGGCACCACTGGTGATCTCTGTGCCCTGTCTGCTGGCACCAGGAGGGTTTGTGATGCTCAGCCAAAGATCTGATGTCCTCGTAGGGTTGTTCTCGCAGCGCTCAGCAGCCGGAGGGACGTGAATGTGGATGGCAGCAGGTTCTGGAGGCTCAGAGATGGGTTTTCTGCCAGGCTTTCCGTGAGGAGTGTTTGTAAATAACATGCATGAGATACTTGCAGAGACACTGGGGCGACACGTGCAATGCAGCAGTTTATTAAATCATCAGAATAACTTGGCAGCGGTGGCAGCTCGTCTCTCCCCATCGGCCTCCCGGGGTATTTGCCACCCCTGGCACTTGCCTTGGGATCGCGTTTCTGTCCTCACGAGGTCAAAAACCCAGGCAGGGCTTCGACAGAGGCAAGAAACCCCCTCTTCTCTGAACGCCGGGGGGAAGTTCAGAGCTGCTGGGTGAATTTAAATGGAGCAATTCCTTCAGGAGCTAGAGGCAGCTTCACCTCGATCCAGATCAGTCCAAGGAAGGAGCATCCCTTCCCTGCTTGAGCTGAGCTAATCCCGCGTGGAAATTAAAGCAGGTGACTCACAGGGAGAGCTGGGTTGGCACCGGCAGAGCTGGGTTGGCACCGGCAGAGGCAAAGCTCGCTTGGCACAGTGATGATGCCTGGATGAACCCTAACTGACCTGATCCAAGACAGCCCCCCACCCCAAGACAACCTCAGCTGCCTTTGCAAGAGACTTGGAAATCTCGATACCACTTAGTGTTGTCAGGAAAAACATCAAGTGGGTTTCAACTTGGCTACTGACAGCCCTTAAAACCCTTCGAGCATCTTGAGCTCCTCCATGCGTAGCCCTCAGCAGCTGGGGAGACCCTAGAGCAGCTTCCAGGACCTGAAGGGCCTCAATGGAAGCTGGAGAGGAGCTTTTTCTGAGGGACTCTTCACCTGCTCTGATGTTTGCTTGTGAGGCTTCTGCTGGTCCTGCTAAAATGGGATGGAAGGGTGAAACTGGTCTAGTGAGAGGTGTCACTGCCCAAGGCAGAGGGTTGGCACTGGGTGAGCTCTGAGCTCCCTCCCACCCCAAACCAGTCTGGGATTCTATGGTAGGACAACAGGAACAGGGCTCAAGCTCAAAAAGGGGAGATTGAGGTGAGATCTGAGGCAGAAATCCCTCCCTGGTAGGGGGCTGAGACCCTGGAACAGGTTGCCCAGGGAGGTTGTGGCTGCTCCATCATCCCTGGCAGTGTCCAAGGGATGGGGCTGTGGGCACCCTGGTCTGGTGAGAGGTGTCGCTGCCCCTGGCAGGGTGTTGAGGCTGAGGGAGCTCTGAGCTCCCTCTCACCCAGTCTATGAAGCCATCACTTAACTCTGATGATTCTTGGAGCACCCAGAGCCAGCTCTGGGTAGGTGGGTTGGAGCCAGGGAGCTCTCACGGTGCATTTTGCTACTGGCAGCTTGTGGGGCTGAGCTGCCCCTCCCTCGCTCAGAAATGCAGCGTAAAATCTGTGCATTAAAGCCCTTGTGAGACAGGAGCTGCTGTGGCTGCACAGAAACAGCCTCCTCAGCTTCAGAGCTGTAGGTAATTTCATACATCGTGTGCAGAGTCCTTCCATCACAGGCTGCAAAATCGCACTGAAAAGAGAGAAAGGGGGGGTTGGGGCCGGGGAGGGGAGGAGTGGAAATTAAATAATAATTAAAAAAAAATCTAACCTTTTTTTCCCCCCCTCTTCCTTTTTAAACCCAACTCTAACTTCAAAGGAAATAGAAAGTGTGTCGCCCACCGTCTTCCTGAGCTAAAGGGTTCTGCTCTTCCCCTGCGGTGCTGGGTTTAGGAGATGGAAAGGGCTGCCTGTTCCATCTCCACTGTCTCGTGGCTCTTTTTAATGTGGAGGTGCCCGATATGCTGGGGAGAAAGGGGCTCCAAAGTGGGGCCACCTGGCAAAAGGGCCTCTTAAAAGTTTCTCTTTGGGTTTAGGGGTTTGCAGGGGTTGAAGGATGCCCAGGCAGGGGTAGTCGTGGCTTTTGCAGGGGTGGTCGTGGCTTGGCGTCGGGTGCCCATGATGATCTCTGAGGTCTCCTCAATCCTGAATCATTTGATGGGGGCACAACGTCCCTACACAACAGCAAGGGAGGATTTCCTAGTCCTAGGATGTTTCCAGACCCAGAGGGTCTGCTCCAGAGAAGGGATTCTCCCACTTCACTCTGCTCTTGTGAGACCCCCACCTAGAGTCCTGTGCCCAACTCTGGAGACCTCAGTATAAGGACCTGGAGCTACTGTAGTGAGTTCAGAGGAGGCCACAAGGATGATCCAGAGGCTGGAGCCTCTGTACTCTGGGGACAGGCTGAGGGAATTGGGGCTGTTCAGCCTAGATAAGAGAAGACTCCAAAGAGACCTTAGAGCTGCCTTCCCAGATCTGAAGGGAACCTCCAGGAAGACTACAGATGGACTTTTCCTGAAGGGATCCAGCACTAGGACAAGGAGAAATGGTTTGAAACTGAAGGAGAGGAGGCTCAGACTAGATCTTAGGAAGAAGTTCTTCACTGCCAGGGTGGAGAGACTCTGGAATCCATTGCCTGGAGAGGCTGTGGCTGCCCCATCCCTGGAGGTGCTCAAGGCCAGGTTGGATGTGGCCTTGGGCAACCAAGACTGGTTGAGAGGGGTCACTGCCCCTGGCAGAGGGTTGGGGTAGATGAGCTCTGAGCTCCCTTCCAACCCAAACCAGCCTGGGATTCCATGATCTGGAGCTCCTGCCCTGCTTTTGGGTGCATAGCAGAGAGGGAAGAAGTTGGGTGCTTTTCCCAGCATCAGGGATATAGGACAGAAATGAGTCTGGGAGCTCCTGACTTGATGGGATCCAGCCTTTCCATTACCAGCTCATTAATAACTGGGAGGAATTCCTGCAGGAACCTGCAGGAATCATCACTTATGACGCTTTGGCATTAAACAGAGGAGGAGACCCTCGACCTGGGGTCCCCTGTGCCACCCCAGCCCTCTTTCAACATGACCTTATGGTGAGGGAGGAGGTTTTTTAGCATCATCCCAGTTCAGGAGCTGGTGAGGCCGTGGCTGGACCCACAACCCAGTGCTGTCCCAGCACTGGGGAGCTGCGTGCAGCCGTTACCATAAAAAGCCATGTCAGGGCAGCAGCATCTGATCTGGGTGCCGGCAGCTGGGTGACGCTGGGCAGCTCCCTGATGACTTTTGCAGGTTGTTTCTCGCCTGCAACAGCCTCTCACAATAGTCTGGGTCAGAGCAGAACGAAGATCATGGGGTCGAGCAAATGGTAGAGTGACCCCAGTTATCCCCGAGCGGCAGCACCACAAGGACACGGCCCCGGCCGCCGTCTCGCTGCGGGGTGTTTGGACACAACTGGTTGGGTGCCAATGCTGGGGCACGAATATTTCCCCGTCCCCCTGTTGTCCTTGGAGAGCTCAGGGAGAGAAGCCCTCAGCTCATCGACCAGTCAGGCTCATCGACCCCACAGCGGGGTTTTAATGGGGGATGGAGCGGTTGGTGCTGCTCGAACCCAGATCCTTCAGGCTCAGCCCCACCTCTGGTGACAGTTGCCGTTGGGCAGTGACGTTTGGGGGTTCCTTCAGGCACATCTGAAGGACAGGAGGGGGGGGTTATCCACTTAAAGGCATCCCAAAGCTGGGGGGGTTGGGGGTCCCTCTCATGAGGGAAAAACCAGCATCAGGTTGTTTGGGTCAAATTTTCCCAATTCCTGGTCTTGACCCCCCCAAAAATGACCCTGTAATTTGTAGAGATTTCCCCAGACATCATCATCATTATTATTATTATTATTATTATTACTATTATTTTGTTGTCTTATTATTGTTTTTATTACTATTTTATTTTTATCATTTTATTGTATAAATTATTTAATTATTACTGATTTATTATTCTTGTTTTATTATTTCATTTCATTGTTATAGAAATTATTAGATTATTATTGGTTTTATTATTCTTTCATTTTTATGCTTATTCTATAGATTAATTATTACTGGTTTTAATTGTTTTTATTATTGGTCTATTATTGTTTTATTAATAACTATTAATACCATTAATGCTCTAATTTAATTAATGCGCTTTAATTTACTTCTAGAATTACAATGATTGTTGATAATATTAGTAGTTGTGTTAATAATATTAGTAGTTAATTAATACTACGGATCATATTAGTAGCAATATTATCCTTGTTAATACTAACGAGATAATTCCACCCATGTGACCACTTTCACACCAACCCAATAGCCCAGCACCAGTCTCCACCAGTATAATCTGGTTTAGGGAAGCTGGGAGACAAGAGCAACACGGCAGTGTCTGGCTCATCCCAGACCAGTATAATGATTTAGGGGAACTGGGAGACGAGAGCAACACTCCAGTGTCTGGCTCATCCCAGACCAGTATAATCTGGTTTAGGGAAACTGGGAGGCGAGAGCAACACTCCAGTGTCTGGCTCGTCCCAAACCAGTATAATCTGATTTAGGGAAACTGGGAGACGAGAGCAACACTCCAGTGTCTGGCTCATCCCAGACAGGACTCTCTTGTCTTCCTGTTCCCATTTCCCCCAGTTACTACTCAGCGACCCAGCCTGGCCAGGTCCCTCTGCAGCCTCCTCCTCCTCTCCAGCAGATCGACTCTTCCCCCCTAACTGGGTGTCAACTCCAAATTTCCTAGGGGTAGACTCAGTCCCCTCATCCAGGTCATCAATGAGGTGTTGAAGCGATGCTGTGTCCCACCCTAAATCGCGATGCCGTTGCCCCGGCAGGTTCAGCAGTGTCTTCCCCAGCCTGAACATGGCAGTGAAGCGGCGGGAGCAGGCTCTGCAGGACTACAGGCGCCTGCAGGCTCGGGTGGAGAAGTACGAGGAGAAGGAGAGGACCGGCCCCGTCCTGGCCAAGCTGCACCAGGTACCCCATCCCGAATGGACACGGGGATCTGTCCCCAGGGATCTGACCCAGGGATATCTCAGGGATCTCTTCCAGGGCTCTGACCCAGGAGTCTGTCCTAGGGATCTGACCCAGGGATGTCCTTGGGATGGGACCCAGGAGTCTGTCCTAGGGATCTGACCCAGGGATGTCCTTGGGATGGGATCCAGGAGTCTGTCCTAGGGATCTGACCCAGGGATGTCCCTGGGATGGGACCCAGGAGTCTGTCCTAGGGATCTGACCCAGGGATGTCCTTGGGATGGGACCCAGGGATCTGACCCAGGAGTCTGTCCTAGGGATCTGTCCCCAGGATGTCCCAAGGATCTCTTCCAGGGATCTGTCCCTGGGGATCTGTCCCTGGAATCTGATCTGGGGATCTGTCCCCAGTGATCTGTCCTGGATGTGATCCAGGCATGTGTCCCCAGGGATCTGACCCTGGGATATCCCAGGGATCTTTTCCAGGGCTCTGACCCAGGAGTCTGTCCTAGGGATCTGTCCCCAGGAAGTCCTAAGGGTCTCTTCCAGGGATCTGACCCTGGAATCTGATCTGGGGATCTGTCCCCTGCGATCTGTCTTGGATGTGATCCAGGGATGTGTCCCCAGGGATCTGACCCCGGGATATCCCAGGGATCTCTTCCAGGGCTCTGTCCCAGGCACCTAAACCAAGGATCTGTCCCCAGTATGTGATCCAGGGATATGACCCAGGGAAGTGATCCAGGGATCTGTCCCAGGGGTGTGTTCCCAGGGGACCTAACCCAAGGATCTCTTCCAGAGACCTGTCCCCAGGGATCTCTTCCAGACACCTGACCTCAGGGCTCTGTCCCCAGGGACCTGTCCCTCTTTCAGGGACCTGTCCCCAAGGATCTGTCCCAGGGAAGGGTCCCAGGGCTTGGGAAGAGCTTCAACTGCCGGACACCCATGCCAAGCCCCCCTGAAACAGAACATTTGTGGAGGCCAGAGTTTTATTGCCATAAAATCACCCTGCAGGAGTGACAGAGAGCTCAGCCAAGCCGGTTTTCCCCCAAATGAAAGGGACTGAAAGCCAGTGGTGCTCGGAGGAGCCAAACTTGACGCACTGGGGGTTTCCCCGAGCGAGCAGCTGGGTGGGGAGAGGGGGAAGATCAGAGCATTTCAGGGCTTTATTTGCCACCTGTTGGGCAAATTTGTCTTGGAAAATGGTGGGAATTTTCCCCTTCACGGGGAAGCTCAGCTGGATCCTTCCCTCTCTCTCTCTCTCACCAAAGTTTGAGCTAAATCAGCATTTTCATGTATTTTATTTATTTAAAATTAGTCTCACACCAGCACTTCTCCCTGAATCCATCGCTCCCGCTGGATCCTCTGAGGTCGTTGGTTGCAGGAGCTGGTTAACAGGGAATCTTGGCCGGGATCTTGTCCCTCGCTCCCCAAAATTTGAGCTAAGTCATCGTTTTGATTCATTGATTCTGATGACAATCAAACCCACGCCACCGTTCCTCCCCAAATCCATCGCTCCAGCGTGATCCTCCGAGGAGCTGCTGCCTTTTGCCAAGGACCTGTGTTTTCCCAATGGCTTCTCCCCACCCCACAGATGAAGTTTTGTGCTACCCAACAGCCCTATGAACCTCAACAAAAGGCACCTCCGATTTACCCGTAAGCAGCTTAACTCCGCTCAGCCTGGGCTGGAAGAAAAAGGGGGAATTCTTTTGTCCTGGCGATTAAGCAGCTTTCAGTTATTTAATTTCCCCCTCCCACCAGCCTTCACCCCCCATCCCCACTTAATGAACTTCTGTGGGGATCTAATTCCACCCCTAAACCAGACCTTAACTAAGCGCTGCTGGGCTTAACCGCTTAAGCAACCCTGAAGCATCCAGGAGGTTCCAATGGGAAGCAACATCAGCATCTCATCCAGGTACTTCTTATCCAGCTCATCCCTACAGAGCTGGTTGCTTCGAGTCTTCTGCTCCTTGGTGCCCCCCACCAGGGAGTTTGAACCCTCCTGGTTTCGTGGAGGTGATGGATTTGCTCGTTTCCTTCTTGAACCGCCACAGGACCGATGTGACTCCGGGTTTTGCCAGTCCAGACCATCCCTGTGGGAGCGGCGTCGCGGCTGGGCTGGGCTGGATGGCTTTTCCCTGCCGCCCCCCACCCCTCCCGTAGGAATGGCACCGGGATTAAGTGGCAGACTGGAACGGGGCTAGTGTTTCACAGCCCACCCCCTCCTGCCCTTTTCCACAGCATCCCAGAGACATTTCCCTTTCTCCCCACGCTGCTGCTTAAAGCAGCCAGTTGGACCTGCTGCGCTGAAGGTCACGGGAGAAAGTGGTGGTGGGATTCCTGTTGGGAATCGCCAGCCTGGTTGAGCCTTGGGGTGGACTTTTATCCTTGCAGAAGGCCAATCGGCTAAAGATCGCTGCAACAGCCTCTCTAGGTGTCCAGGGTCACAGCTTGGGGACCACCAGGCTCTGTTGGGTGGTTGCATGGTTCCACCAGGCTCCATGAGCTGGCTGGTTGGACCCACAAGGTTCCATTAGATGGTCAGTTCATCCCAGCAGGGTCTGTTAGCCGGTCACTTGGTCCTACCAGGCTCCATTGGATGGTCACTTGGTCCCATCAGGCTTCATTAGCTGGTCATTTGGTCCCACCAGGCTCCATTGGATGGTCACTTGGTCCTACCAGGCTCCAGTAGATGGTCCCTTGGTCCCATCAGGCTTCATTAGCTGGTCACTTGGTCCCAGTAGCTTCTGTTAACTGGTCTTTTTGTCCCACCAGATTATGTCAGCTGGTTGCTTGATCTGACCAAGCTTTGTTGGATGCTCCCTTGGGTCCCAGCTGACTGCTGGTTGTCCTTGGGTCAAAGCAGAGCAGTGCAGTGGTCTGGGGTGGCCTCTGTGCAGGTTGTCCCAAGGGAAGGGCGTGTTTCCAGCTGCCTGACCAGTGGTCTCTCCTCTCCCAGGCCCGTGAAGAGCTGAGGCCAGTGAAGGAGGACTTTGAAGCCAAGAACAAGCAGCTCCTGGAGGAGATGCCCAAGTTTTACAGCAGCCGCATTGATTACTTCAAACCCAGCTTCGAGTCACTGGTCCGGGCCCAGGTGAGTTGCTATCCCCAGTCTGCCTGCTGTCCCCTGGGAGGGCATCTGGGGTCCCACCTTGGGGTGAACTGGGAGCACTGGGCAGGTGACAGTTGGCAGAAGAACAGGGTGGCACCTGCTGGTGTCTGTGGTGACACCGTGCTGGGTGCTGGATGGTTAGGGCAGGCTGAGGTGAGTTTGTACTGGTTTCTGTGGATGTGACTGGTGTCTGGGGCTCTCCTGATGCATGCATGGTGTCCTGTCCCACAAGATCTCCTGTGTGACACCATCCAGGCCCTGGTCATCCCTTAGCCACTGCCCTGAGGTGGTTTTATTCATTGTTTGTGGTCCTGAGCTCCAGGTTGGACCTTGTTTGGGATGATGAGATGCTCAAGGCTCAGCCTAAAGCTCCCTGCTAAACCAGGACCAGCAGAACAAGGGGAGGCCACCATGATCTCCTCAGCAGGGTTGTGCAGGAAGGGGTGACCTAAATAAACCCCATCCTGCTTTATCTTCCACCCGCCAGCTTCCTCCTGCATCTCCCTTCTCCTCGCACCCTCTAACGGGGATCTAACGGAGCATCGAACTTCTCCGGGTGCTCCAGAGCAGCCTGGTGGTCGAAACCCCGTGTGTTGTTCCTCACGTGGGTGTTTTCCTACAGCCTCTTCTTTCTTTCTCTTGGAAGGGAGCTGCTTCTGTGGCTGGGCTGAGGTGTCTCAGCATCTCACCTCCGACTCGGGCTGGGGAGCGATGGGGACGCGCCTAGGGGGGGCCTCTCTGTGGAGCTGCCAGCGAGTTGTCTGCAGGCTGATTCACCTAGCAGATGGTGCTGATGCGCCCTGGCTGGGTGCTGGGGATGCTGTTCCCGCTGTTCCCTTAGCAATTGGGCACTGGGCTCCCTCGTTCCAGCCACTGCAGACTGGCTGGAGCCGCCGCACAGCCCCTGCAAACCCTCAGAGCGGGGTGGGTGGGTCGCTTGGCCGAGACCTCGAATACCCACCCGTCCCGTCGGGGTGTTTGTGAGCCACCAGCCCGGCCCAGTGCCCCTCTGTCCTTGGCCACCTCGTCCCTTGTACTGGCTCCTCGCCGGGAGCTCAGCTGGCAGCGATGGGTGCAGGGTGCTGGGAGAGGAGTAGAGAGCAACACAGTGCAGCAGAGACTCTCCCTTTGTACCCTCCTCTTCCTCAGGGATCTTCTGTTTGGTTTCCCATCCCTCTGTCTCTCCCCACGGGGAGGGTTTTAGCAGGGAAAGGCTGGTGAACACCCTGATTCGATAACCTGTGAGGCAGCAGCACCACGGCAAAGCTGCTGCAACTCCCATCCCGGTGAGGCTGGTCCTAGAGGGATGCAAAAGCATCTCCCATCCTGCTGTCCCACAGACCTAGATGGGAGCTGCAGCTATCCAGCAGTGGGGAGAGAGGCACCAGCACGACAGCAGCAACCAGTGACTGGTTTGTGATGGGCCCTGCATCCCTCCCCGCACCCAGTTCAGGAGCTCAGCACTGGGTTTCTCCCTGTTGCAGGTGGCTGCAAAGGGAAGCGACTGGCCCAGGGTACCTCAGTGAGTCAGGGGCAGAGCCAGGAATAGCTCCGGGAGCCCTGACTCAGCGCAGCTGCTGCTCACCTGCAGGGACCAGGATGCTGGGAGCATCCCCCTTTCAATTCCAGCTTCCCCAGCACCCCCATTCCAGCATCTTCAACATCCCCGTTGTTCTTCCAGCATCCCCATCACAGCTTCCCCAGCATCCCCATCCCAGCATCCCCATACCCTAAGCTGGAAGATACCTTCAAGATCAACAGGTCCACCCTGCCACCCCCATTCATCCCATTCCCAGGTTCTCTCTCCCTCCATGGAGTTTATTTAGGGTCTGATGGGGGGGAGGAATCAGGGGACTTTCACCCTCGTTTGGGGGCCCCTCCAGGACCAACAGGGCTGGGGGTCCAGCCCTAAGGGAAGGGGTGACTGCGGATGTGGCAACTGAGGGTCCACTGGCACCATGACTTTGGGGTGACGTGTCCCACATGGATCAACCCCGCCCCCCCCCAATTCAGAGGCAGCTCTGGGTGCCAAGCTGGAAGGGTTTTTTTTTTGGGGGTGGGGGGGTTTTGGCCCCATAGAAATCATGGGGTCGGGGGGGAGTCAAAGCAAGACCAGCGTGTGCCCAGCACAGCGGGCTCCAACCACACCCCAGCAAAGCAAAAGAACCCCACAGCTTTATGGCTTTGCCCCAAGGAGCCCCTCCAAGCCCTCTCCAGCGAGCGGCTGCGTTCCCATGGCACAGCTTGGCCACCAGCCCCGCTGCCGGGTGTCTCCTGACAGCATGACGTGACCCCCCCTCGCCAACCCCAACACTTCTGCGCACCCCGAGCTCCCAGGGGCTGTAACATTCACCACCAAATACTTGTGTCCACCCACGGGGCCGGGGCCGAGCCAGCGGGGCCAAATATTTCCCCTGGCTGGGAATTGGGCTGGGGGAGTGAGGGGGGGCTTTGAAGTAGCCCCATGAAGATAAAAGAAGTGGGGGGGCGATTTGGGGCCGCTTGACATTTCCTTCCTGCTCTGGGCTTTTGTTTTCCAGCTGGAAAACGTGAACCACCACCATCCCCCCCCTTTTAAAATCTATTTTATAAGGAAATAGTGGGGGGGGATGGAAATAGCTCGGTGGGGTTTGTGGAAGGAGTGGGGTGAGCTGCTGGCAGCCACCCCGGGGTGTTGTTGTGTGTGGGGCTGCGGCGCCGTTAGCGGGGTCTATAGAAAATGAGGGGGAACACGGTGTCCCGAAACAGAATTAGTTCAAGACAGGTGGACTTGGGGCCGCTGGCTCCGTCTCAAAGGCGACTTGCAACTGGGATTTAATGGGATGGGGACGGAGCATATGGTATCCATAGCTGGAAAAGTACTGGCTGCCCCACAGCAGGTACCCTGACTGTGGGACTGGGGTTGGGGGTGTCACCCCCACTGTTGGAACCTATTGATCTGGGGGGTCATCCTCTCCCCAGCCACCCCCAGTGATGGTTTTCACCCCTATTGTAATGGGGAAAAGCATCGATGCCTGGGGGGGGTCGCGTGGCACGGCAGCTGTCCCAGTTGGCTGCCGACTGGTTAGGCACTGGGTGCTACTGAGGGGGAGGATCCCCCTGAGGAGACCCACTGCACCCCAGGGATCTCGAGGGCTGCAGCAGTGGGGTGGGGGGGACAGCCCCTTAAATACTCACTCTGCTCTTCTGGGGGCTGTTCACACATTGCGGGGAGGAGGGGGTCAACCCTGGGTGGGCAGAGCTCCCCGGCTGCTCGCAGCTGCCATCCCGGGGCGATGGTGGTGCCAGGATGGAGCCCATCTGATGTGGGGAGGAGGAGGGTTTGGCATGGTAATGGGGTGAAGGGGGGGTGGGGCACAGGGTTCATTAGTCACTGTGGACATGAGCTGCTCACTCAGGCAGTGCCCAGTGTGTGGGGAGACCCAGAGCAGCACCCTCCTGGCACCCTGGGGTGGACCGTCCCGGCTGGCAAAGGTCTAGGGGGTCCCCAGGAGCCCCCCACACCACACTCCCCCCTAGCCCTGCCTAAATTAGGCAGCATTTTAAGCAAGATTAGGGGAACTGGTCTCCATGGAGACTGTGTGTGGCTCCGCACTGGAAGAACTGGCACCAGCCCTGGGTGCCCACTGTGCCCTGCTTTGCAAAATGGGGGCACCGCTGGTGTCACCCAGCCACTTCCCAGTCCCTCTCAGCCCAAACTGGGGTGATGCCCAGGCTGGGCACTGCCATCACGCTCATCCCATGGGGCACCAACACTGTCTGAGCTGGGTAAGAGGTGGGGGTGAACCTGGCCCAGCAGGCAGAGCTGGCTACCAGCACCCATCGGGCACCACTGCTCTTCCCTGGCATCCCAGTGCCATCTGCCTGCGCTGACCCAGTGGCTCCCAGTCACGGGAAGCTCTCACCGCTCGATGGCAGAGTTAATTGGCAGCGCTAATTAGCACTTTATTAAACCACCCCTCCTCCTCCTCTTCCATGCTGCCAGGCACGATGCCACGCTCACCATGCCCTGACTGGGGGGACTGGAGCTGGGGCAGTGCTGGGCAAGCAGCTCATCCCAGCACCACCAGTCAGATACATCCCAGCACCACCAGTCATACCCATGCCAGCCCCATCAGTCAGATACACCCCAGTGCCACCAGTCATACCCATGCCAGCACCACCAGTTGGATTCATCCCAGTGCCACCAGTCACAGAATCACAGAGCATTAGGGACTGGAAGGGGCCTCGAAAGACCATCCAGTCCAATCCCCCTGCCACAGCAGGCTCCCCAAGATCCAGTCGCACAGGAACGTGTCCAGGTGAGCTTTAAACATTGTACCCATCCCAGTGCCACCAGTCGGATCCATCCCAGTTAAGGCACTAGGCTGATGGGCTAGGGTGGCTCTTGCAGCATCTCCCCAGCTGGGCAGAGGGTTATTAAAACATGGTGAGCTGGGAATCAGCCCGGGGAAGGGCGAGTGGGATTGGGAAAGACATGGGAGAAGCTATTTTAGACCCCAACTCACTCTTGGGTTGAGGGGGGATACAGAGACCCCCCCTCCTCTCACTCCCTGCTTTTTCCTCTCCCTACACCAGGTCGTTTACTACACAGAGATGCACAAGATCTTCGGGGACCTGACGGCACAGATCGAGCAGCCGGGGCTGAGCGATGAGCAGCGGGAGAGGGACAATGAGGCCAAACTGGCTGAGCTCAGGGCTCTGTCCATTGTAGCTGACGACTGAGTTGGCTGCAGCTGTGGGGAAGGGGCTGCAGATGCTCCCCCACCTTGCTCCCCAAGTTTTTCCCCCCAGGGATGGATTTAGGGGGTGAGGGGGACGTTAACCTGTTGGCTGCTCCTTTGCACCACCCCCTACCAAGGCAGGGACAACCCCCCTGCCCCACAGACAGGTTTGGCCTTAAATTGGGGGTTTGCAGGTGGAAATGGGAAGGGGGTGCTGGGGGATATCCCCAGCTCAGCGTTGGACTGGCACTCTCAGCACCCAGCTCAGCGTGGGCCACTCATTTAGTGCCTTAGGAGCCCAGCAGGACCCCCTGTGGGAGGGTGAAACCGTCCCAGTTTCAGTTCATGGGGTGGCAGGAGGTGGTGATGGAGGGGCTGAGCATCCCCTGCTGAGCACCAAGCGATGCCACGAGCTGAATCAACCCCATTTTAGGGGGGGATGACGGCGCAGTTCCCCTCTGCCCTACAACTGGGGGGGTGCAGGGGGTACCCCAGTGCCCAGGAGCAGGTCTACAAGTGCTCACCAAGGGGTGTCGGGGGCACTCAGAACCCCAGAGCAGAGGATGCCAAAGGGAAAAGCACACCTGGAGCAAACTGGTGGGGGGGCTGCAGAGGCAGAGTCGACCCCTCGGTGCCCGTGGGGTGAAGTTGATGGATGGGGGGCACACGGGGGCTCCACGGTTCGTCTGTAATAAAGTTGTTGGCAGCGCAGGGCGAGCTCTGTGTCCCAGGAGGTGCCCAGGGCCAAGGGCGAGCTGCTGCCGCCCTCTGCTGCCACCTGCCAGGCACTGCCACGGCAGGGGTGGGGGGACAGGGACAGCCCTCCCAGTCCCATCCATCCCCGTTAGAACATTTTTGGGGTGACGGTGGCCTTTTGAGAACGGGCTGAAGGGCTGAGAAACAGAGAAGAAACAGAGCCAAGAGACCCCTCCCTGAGGAGAAGCAGAAGGGAAACAGCAGACCTTGAGAAGCAGGAAATTTTATAGCCAACAAACAAAGGTTTGGAGCCCAAACTGGTGCCACTGGAGCAGGAGGGGTCCTGGAGGAAGAAGGATGCGTCACCCGCTGGATCCCCCCGACCCCGCCATCACCCATCCAGAGAGATCCCACTACAGGAACTCTGACTGGGAGAACATCCGGGGCTGGGACAGCTCTTGGACCCAGAGCTTTGAGCTGCCGGAACAGGGATGGGAGAGGCTGAGCTACCCCCAACCACCGAAGATGGGGGTTCCCTGGGTTGCACTAGGGACACTGGTTTCCCCTCAGCTATGTAGATCTGCTCAGGCTCTTCCTCTACGCTTTTCCACAGCCCTTGGCTCCACGTTCCTGGTCTCCAGGGGTTCTTCCTTCAGCAGCAACACCTCCTTAGAGCTGAAATCCCACCGGAGCATCTCCTGGAAGAGCTCAGCCACCCTCAGGGCTGCTCCAAGCAGGGAGAGGGGTGCTGCACACAAGGTGCTGGGCTGAGCCAGCCTCCCATTGCCTCCTGCTTTGTGGTGGGATGAAGAGGCTGGAGATGCCATCCTGCCCTCCTAGGGACCATGAGGACAGGTTCCCTGAGGGCTTTGAGCTCCGGCACTGTCTTGGTGGCCTCAATCCTCTGCTAAACCCCGGTGTTCAGGTGGGAACAGGAGATGCTGGGAGCTGGCACCTCCAGAATTGAGATGGTCTGTTGGGCCACCCAAGCTGGCACCACCACGCTGTGCCCCACCCGTGATGGAGGCAGCAAAGGTCCCTTCCCCACCTTGGCCTGGCATAAGGAGTCCTGCCCCCACAGAGGTATCACCTCCACCTCCCGCTGTACCCAACAGGGCGCAGTGGGATGCCCACAGAAAGGCAGCTTGGACCCCATAAAACCTTCTTCCTGCAAAGGGGAGCCTTGGGAGGGCACAGGAAGGGGGTGACTGTCCCCACTACAATCCCAAGAGCATCTCCTGCGCAGACCCCATAGAGCTGCCACTGGGACCGAGCTGAGCCCCCTTGGCTGGCACTGAGACCTTCATCGCCCCTGGGGCTGCTCCTCCCCAACCATCCCAGATCCCTGGTCCCAGCCTGACAAAATAAAACCAGTTGCCAGGGTTACCCAGCCCAGGGCTGCTAAACATCACCAGCACCCAGCTCTGCGTGCTCTCCCTAAGCCAGCAGAACCCTGGCAGAGCTGTGCCAGCTCCTCTGTGGGCAGAGCCCCCCTGGGCTACTCTGTGAGCTGGAGAGGAGCTAAATCCCACTTGGTCTCTCCACGACTCAGCATGGCTTCAACATCGCTCTGTCCCCCAGCCCAGGGCTGCCAGCCCTCCCCTGCCCAGCACCGTGCACCCATCCCAGTACCCCAAACTCGAGATGGGTCTTCAAGGATGGAAACAAGCCACAAGCGGTGCCAGCTCCGCTCTTCTCCACAAACCACCTCCTGAACTAGGACTGAGTCCACAGGGCACCTGTGGCTCCATCTTCTGTGGTCACAGTGGGCAGTTACTGGTCTCTCACCATCCAGGAAGTGCCAGCACAGGGAAAGGAAACTCAGCCGTGAGCGGAGCCCTCAGCCCTGGGTCCCGAGTGAAGTGTGAGACCTCCAAAAGGTGGAGGGAAGAGGCGCCACCTCCTGGAGATGCCACCCCCACCTCCAGTCCAGCCTGGGCAGCACCAGGGTGGGACCACCCCGCGGTGGGCACTGTCCCCCAACAACGAACCCAGCTCCATCCCTGCTTATCCCACCAGGATGAGCCCCAGCACCCCAGGTCTTGCAGTGCCACCCCATCAGCTCGAACCTGAGGGGATTAACCCTTCGTGGGGCTCCCCAGACCAGCTCACAGCAGGGTCTGCACTTTACTGGGTGCTCAGGAGCCGTGTTCTGGAGTGGAGGGGCACCGAGGGCATCACCTGGGCAATGAGCAGCCCTCCCTCCTCCTCCTCTTGACCCTAAGAACAGAGTCAGCATCACCCAGAGCAGCCTCAGCATCACCAGCCCAAACATCCCCCCTCTCCCCATCCTAAACCAAACATCCCAGTGTGCCCAGAGCATCCCATAGGGAAGGTCCCCGAGTCGGCAGGGCAGTGGGGAGAGGGCTGCCCAGGTGCCCCCCACAGTATCCTCAGGGTTCAGCAGCAAGAAGCAGGGAGGAAAAACAAGGCTCATGGACCCACCCCCCAGCCCCATGGTACCCCCTTAAGAACTGAGTCTGCTCCAACACCTCCTGCACCCCCTCCTTGTTC
>JAOXOE010027674.1:0-17793 GCA_028565055.1 Phoeniculus purpureus | reverse complement strand
CAGTCTCCTTTTCTCCAAGCTAAAGAGACCCAGCTCCCTCAGCCTTTCCTCATCAGGGAGGTGTTCTACTCCATCATACTTCTGAGCTGGCAAGATTGTGAAAATGTATGGGAGAAGGAGGGCTAGGACAGCCTGACCCAGCAGCTTCATGTATGTGGTACCTCCTAAGTCCCATGCAGACTGGGGGGTGCAGCTCCTTTTGCACTCTGCAGCCACAGCGCACAAAACCTGGCTTCAGCAGAACCCTGCATCATTCCTCCTCCAAAGTCTCTGTCACTGCTTCGTGCTCCTGGTTCATTTGGTCATTCCAGGGCACGAAACATTCCTGTAGATCAGCTGTCTTCCTGGGCCTCTCCTGACACGCTGTCCAAAGGTCATCAAACAGTCTTTCCTTGCTCACAGCCTCGTGGAGGGCTGCCAAGCTGAGGCTAAGTGGTAGCACTCCTTGTTCACGAGGCCGCTCAGGTGCTTGAGCAAACAAAGACTGGAGAGGAACAGATGCCTCAGTAGCGTGTTCAGGCTAGAAACACTCACTGGTTCCTGTCTGGGAGTCTTTACTTTTCGCTGCTCTCCTCAGGTTGAGCACTGTTGGAGACTGTTCCTATTGTATTTCTCTCTCAGCTGCTGAAAAACGCTTTGTTCCTCAGTTATGTCCGCAGCAGCTTTGCAATGTGTAGGTTAGAAACTGTGCAACCTCTTAATTTCTCTTTAGCAGCTGCATCAGCGTTAGTATCTTGGGTAGAACTCTATTACCTGATTAAAGGGTGGCCCACCTCTCACCACTTTGGTTTGCACTGTTTCAGCTTCAAATTCCTTCACCCACACACCGCCTAATCTCCAGCTCATTAAAAAGGAGATAAATCCTTCTACCTGTTATGAAGGAGAGCACGTAGAAATAAGCAGCCAAGAGAATTACACTGCACTATGCACTATGACCCAGGGCACCTGGCTGGTTTTCTCAGTCAGGATGAGGACACAGGGTTTGCCTACAGAAGAGCACTTCACTGCTGACAGTAGGTGTCAGCAGCAGACGACACTTTGTGCTGAACACGAGCTCCTTGACTCAAAGGGAGTAACTTTGAGCTGTTTCAGCCTACTTTGAGCTTGATTTTTACTCATAAAGAGCATAGATCAGTTTGTTTCTGTGTGTGCTGCAACCACATGAGGTCATGGTCTAGGGGTTAGGAAGATGTTGGGATGAGGGCTGGACTTTAGGATCCTGGAGGTTCCTTCCCACCATAATGATTCACGTGAACTTCTGGACTGTTCTAACTTCAGTTGTTACTGCTACCAATTCTTTGCAAGCTGCATATCCAGCTAGGAAGAAACCCAGATGGATCTGACTTTATAGACCAACAAACCTCTTACAGTTCTAAGTCCCCCACTCCTGCTGGAATGACGCAGAAAGCACCGATTTTATTATTGAAATCCACAGAAGTGAAGTATTTCTCCTCTTCCTGGAAACAATAATGTTGATAAAGCATTCCCAGCATGAAGGTCAGCCCTGCAAAGCTGTTCTACCTCAACATTTTATCCACACTCCTGTTTTTCTTTCCTCCCCAACCAGAATTGTTTTCTGCCTATGAAAACAGCTGGGACCCATTCAGAGCTGCCAAATGACAGGCGAGTGACCACAGGAGTTGACTGGCAGATTGCTGTCATTACTCATCATCAGCAAAAGCTATTTTGGCTTGCTGGGAATTCCAGTGTTTCTCCATAAATACATCCCCACACGCTGGTTACAAAGGGCACACAGAAGGCCTAGAGAAGTTGGCTAGCAGGAGTCACGATCTCAGGGCCAAGTCTCAGAGAATCCTGTACAATGACATCCAAATACAGTTGTAAAGCAAAGGCAGCATAAGAGTCTCGGTGCCGGCAAAGTCCAGACAAATCCAGTTAACAGACTCCCTGTGCAGTAACTCATAGAACATGTTCTTTGACTTCACAGTGGATAGTCTGAACACTGAACTGGGCTGGGGTTCAGCTCAGATGTTCTCAGAACAAAAGGTGTCAATACATGTAACTGATCATTGCTCTTAGGACTTCTTTAGGGAGGCAAGACGAAGCTTTCAAGCCCAGTAAAATAATGCTGATGCAACTGTTAGAGCTGCCTAGTATTTCCTGTTGTTGTGTGAGAAGAGGAAGCAGATGGGACATACAGGGTCAAAGGCACCACCTGAAAGCCTGGCTTTGGTTTATGCAGGTGTAAACTTGCTACTCTTCATCATGCTTGCTCACTGCTCTTTCTACTTCTGGCCTTCTCAGTTCATTCCAAGACACACTGCAGTGGGAAACAAATATGGATGAAAGGCCAAACCCCCTTTCCTGAGCTTGGCACTAGCCCTGTGGCATTGCTTTAAACATATGTCTCCCTATAGGATTTGCAATGGCATGCCTATGGAGAGGCTGAGCTAGCACATCCCAGGCCAGCTTCCTGCTTATACAAGCCTTAATCATTCCTAAGGTAGGATAAATAGGGTGTTTCAAGGCCTTCACCATGATGCCAGTTCACCAGTCCTTAATCTGCTGCAGTCATCAGCTGCCAACACGATGCCCTTTACAAAACTGCTTCCCTGACAAAAAGCTCCAGCCATTCCCAGCTCCATGTCCTTCTTGCACGTGATTGTCACATCCTTACTGCAGAAAGGTTGACAGTCCTCAGGATCTGAGGGAACTGTAACACAGAAGGGCCCTGTCAAATACAACATACAGGCCATATAAAGGAAGTCTGCTGATTATTTTCAGTAGCTCTGGTGAAACACAGCTGCAGAGGAAGGCTGCAGCAAGACACAGTAAGGGAAATGGAGCCTCCTCCATGCTCTGAGTTACTTTCAGACGTTCAAGAGACCAGTGCTGTCTGTTGGGACAGACTGCAGTACTGGGAGACTCTTTTGACTTCAGTGGTTTTGCTCACCTGCTTTACCGTGGGGCAGCTGGGCTGGCAGAATCACTTTCGCCAAGTACTCTGAAAAATTCAGAGCTAATTTTCTTTACTAAGAAGGGGAAAATACACCCCTTGTAATTGGTGCTAGGTGGACAACAGTCTGCAGCACAGAGCCACAAAGATGATGAAGGGAGTGGAACACATCCCTGATGAGGAAAGGCTGAGGGAGCTGGGTCTGTCTAGGTTGGAGAAGGGAAGACTGAAGGGTGACCTCATGAATGTCGATAAGTATGTGAAAGGTGGGTGTGAGGAGGATGGAGCCAGGCTCTGCTCACTGGCATCTAATGACAGGGCAAGGGGCAATGGGTGTGAGCTGGAATATAGGAGGTTCCACATCAATATGAGAAGAAATTCTTCATGGTGAGGGTGACAGAGCACTGAAAGGAGCTGCCCAGGGGAGTTGTGGAGTCTCCTTCTCTGGATATGTTTAAAACACACCTGGACATGTTCCTGTGGGACTTGATCTAGGTGTCCCTGCTGTGGCAGGGGGATTGAACTAGATGATCTTTCTAGGTCCCTTCTGATGCCTAATGTTGTGTGATTCTGTGGTACAAACACTGCAGGTTCTGATTTAGCTGGCTGTGCTGGCAGGCAACCACTTGCTGCTTTAGTCCAGGATTTCTCTGTGCAGTAGCTCCCAGCATGAGAAATTCTTCCACCCGGCTTAACTTCTCCTTGGGAGTCAGTGAAGTGATGATCACAGAAGATTTTTGTTTTAAAAAAAGCCAACCAAGATACCATCTTGTTCATAAACCTCACACACACTTTGCACCTGAAGAAAAGAGCCAGCTGCATAGCATGACGGTGTGCAGAACTAGCCGCAACGTGACCTGGAAGTTGAGTCACAAGACAGAGTGGCACAGAGAAAGCTTATCTCTGTGCATCATTTTTTTTCTTTCATCACATGCTTCAGGGGAAGTGAGCTGGAAAACTAGGAGTTTAGTTCCTGTAATGAGCTTCAGCTTTGTGTGAGGATGCAAAGCTACGGCAGAGTACGAGCAGAGATAGTCCTGGGTGCCAAGTTGAACTGCGATTATCCTACAGCAGCATTTAAACATTTGCATATGCCTTGCAACTATGAAGTTGCTGCCAGAACCCTGCCCAGGAACAGAAGGGAGAATAGAATCATCCAGATCACATACTCCGTAAGGGAAGTGCAAGGTTTCTTACAAGTATGAACTCTAAGCTGCCTTCCACAATTTGTTTTACTCAGAAGCCTCACCAACACCCTTGATCTTCCATCAAGGACACTTGAATACCAGAATTTGCAGGCATCTGTGTAACCCTGCTTTACTAGGAAGAAGCTGAACCACCTCTGTCTGAAGGCTGTGGCTCTGTTCAGCAGTGACACCTTCTCTAAGAGCTGCTACCCCAGGGTGGGGTTCTGTTATATGTGCAAGTAGCAACAGCAGCAGTGATCATCAATTCTTTTGAAAGATTTGGCTAATCACCTGCTAAAACCAAAGTCATCAACATGCTCAAGAATTTCTGCAGACTCAGATGTGAAACCTTGACTTACAAGAAATCCTTCACTGACTGACATGATTCACTGTTTTGTTATGGAAAATCCATCTCGTAATACAACACTATCCCTTGATATTCTTGGAGTTTAAGAATGCAGAGCTTAACCAGCTCTGCATCTGGTGGTAAAGGGCGCAACTGCACCACCTGGAAAGTGGACGATGAGACACAAACACACCCCAAGCTATGTAACTGCATGGTTTAGCAGTGAGCTTGGTAGTTAGGTTAATCACAGAATTGCAGAACATTAGGGATTGGAAGGGACCTCCAAAGATTTAGTCCAATCCCACTGCCACAGCAGGATCACCTAGATCAAGTTGCACAGGATCTTGGCCAGGCAGGTTTTAAATGTCTGCAGATCAGGAGACTCCACAACTCCCCTGGGCAGCCCCTTCCAGTGCTCTGTCAACCTCACCGTAAAGAAGTTCCTTCTCATATTGATGTGGAACCTCCTATATTCCAGCTCACACCCACTGCCCCTTGTCCTGTCATTAGATGCCACTGAACAGAGCCTGGCTCCATCCTCCTGACACCACTCTTCACATATGTATCGACATTAATGAGGTCACCCCTCAGTCTTCCCTTCTCCAAGCTCAAGAGACCCAGCTCCCTCAGCCTTTCCTCATGAGGGAGATGTTCCACTCTATCTTTGTGGCTCTGTGCTCTCCAGCAGCTCTGTGTCCTTCTTGAACTGAGTGGCCCAGAACTGGACACTATATCCCAGATGCAGTCTCACCAGGGCAGAGCAGAGTGGGAGGAGAACCTCTCTCAATCTGCTAACTACCTCCCGCTTCAGATCCACCCCAGGATGCCATTTGTCTTCTTGGCCACATGGGCACACTGCTGACTCATGTTCAACCTGGACTCAAAAGTCTTTTCCAACCTAAACAATTCTACAACTCTGTAGCCAACCCTGAACAAGCAGTGCCATCGCTGCAGGACTCAAGATAGTGTTTCAAAAAGAATACTCCTCCTTCACTTATTACTTCAAAGGGAAGGGCAAAAATATCCTACAAACAGATTCAGAAACAATGCTAGATCATCGAGTTTATGCATCAAATCACATTTCACACAGAAACTATAAATACAGATAAAAACATTGTCTAAAACATTTCATAACCCATCACACGAACAACCCAGTGTCAAACTGTCAGCAAAAAAATCCAGTTTCACTGTTATATAACTAGTTGGCAAAAAGAGCACTGACTACGACAAGTCTCAACCTGAGCACACTCAGAAGTAAAAGATCCACTGTAAAACATAGTATGTTTCTATATTTGGTCAAAGGCGTGAAGATTTATCACATCCTTTCCTCATAAAAGGTAAAACTTTCTAGTAGGGCAGCAAAGTCATTGCCATTTCCCTTTCTAGGTGGGTAGAACCGGTGGTTAAAGGCATTTTCACAAGCTCACAGCACATTAGGGATTGCAAGGGACCTCGAAAGAGCATCTAGTTCAAACCCCCCCATCCCAGTAGGATCCAAATCCTCGGGCATCTCTGAGCAGCAAACTCACAGAATCACAGAACATCAGGGATTGGAAGGGACCCCAAAAGATCATCTAGTCCAATCCCCTGCCACAGCAGGATCACCTAGACCAATCCTCAAGTTATGTATTTTGTGAGTCCCACATTTTCACTAGAATCCCTACACTTTCTCATAGTTTTTTGGGGGGGGTCCCTTTTGTCTTACTCAAGTCTGACAATGAACCCCGACATTATCATTTGAAGCAATTATTTCTGCACTCACAAACGAACACAGTTGCCTTATGATGAGTAACACTGAAGTCGCTTTCCTACACTAACCATACCTGCTAAATCTCCTTGGGGGGGGAGACAGCCTGTATCAGCAGAACCGTGGTTTTGCTTTTGCTGTAAGAGTTTACATCAATTCCCAGACACAGTAGTTTCACAGGCATGAAAGCTCTGCTTCTCTGAGTGATGCCAGCACAAGAAACCTGTACACGTGTGCACACACACACATCCCACTTCTAATCTGTATTAGGATGGCCTCTGGAGAAGATGTGGTGGGTCAAGCAGCCCATTTTGGACTCTTCACCTCTTCCCAATTAATCCCGATTAATTTGTGAGGTTTTTTCCAGCAATACCTCTCACAGGGCACAGTCAATCACAAACGAACTGTATTTTAGTTCTCAGTACCCCAAAATATCATCACAGTAAAAAGCACGGCCTCTCTTTGAAGAGACTTCAGTTTTAAGTAGTACTTTTGAGAAAGATTACATCCCACTGGGTATTTGCTTTTCTTTCCTTGCTATGTCTAAAGGCCTGCTATGTCCTAGAGATACTACCAGTTTTGAATTATGACTGTTCCCTTCTTCACAGAACATTAGGGATTGAAAGGGACCTCAAAAGATCCAGTCCAATCCCCCTACCACAGCAGGATCACCTAGACCAAGCTGCACAGGAAAACATCCAGGTGGGTTTGAAATGTCTCCAGAGACGGAGACTCCACAACCCCCCTGGGCAGCCCCTTCCAGTGCTCCATCACTCTCACCATGAAGAAGTTCCTTCTGATACTTATATGGATTCAATGAGCACCATTGGTTTACTGTGTCCTGGAAAGGTCACACGACAGCACAGACTGCTCAGATCACAAGTTTCCACAGCACTGCTAACACCGACTGTAAAAAGTCTGGATCCTCAAGGCGGGCACAGTGTCTGCAGCCACCTGAATTTAAACAAGTATTCCAGAAAAAAGTCCAAATTAAGAGAAGGACCATCTCGACTCAATTCAGGGTGTCTTCCCCCCCATAATTTATACACAAAACTTCACAGGTTTGCACAGACAAAGCCCAGAACACCCAGCAGCCTCAGATCTGCACCTTCTGACTCCAGCAGCCGCACAGCACAGACACGTTATGGATGTTAGTCAATCCCTCTCCCGTCTTGTTCTTTTCCAATAGGGAAAAAGCCCAACACTAACCTGAGTAGGACACCCTGCACTTCCAGTAACGTTCACATGAATTTTGCAAAGACATGTGTGAGTAGCTTCAAGAGCAGTGCCCCTTCAATATCAGGTGGATTACAATCAAGGCCATTCAGATGCTGGGGCACCAAGGAAAAAACACAACAATTCTGGATTAAATAAAATCAAGCTCAGAACATGAGTAAGTAGCTTTGAAAACGTGGTAAGGCTACCACAGCCTTTATCCCTCAAGTACAGACTTGAGGCACTGCAACATCACTCTTAACTTGGATGAGTTTATTTTGTATATTAATATAAATTAATAGAAGCCATTGTTTTAAAATAGTGGATGTTCCAGCACCTGTCATACCTTAAAAAATTGTGAGGGTCCACATTTCCACAGGGAAAGAGAGGAATTCTTTGCCTAGTCCTCCACATCTATTTTCACATCCACTTCTGGAGCCTAGCATTACTAAACTGTGTGCTACTACACCGGAAGATTTATTTCCATGTATATTATTCAGATGTAACAACGTCACCGATTTCATCTTCGTTTTGTGCCCCCAAAGCCTGCAAAGGAAAGAACCAGAAGTGTCAGCGCCACCATAACTTTTCCACTGGGTTCTCTAGCACTAAATGGGCTACAAGCGACAAGTGAGATGTGTTAAACAAATCCGCAGTAAGACAGCAAGTACCTGTGGCCTGACTGGCCTGAAGACGACTCTGTTTATCCTTGCAGACTAGACAACCTGCTTTCTACAAAGAAATCACGTTTGCATATGTTTGCTTGAGAAGGGCAAGCGTAGGGCACACCCAAGGGGAAAACCTTAAACTGATGAACCTTACAGATGAAGATAAATGCAATGCTGGTGGTACCACACCCAGTGCAGGCCTGTTTCATGCCCCATAATATTGCCCTTCTCCACAGGAAGCAGAAATAAGAACACTGGTCCATGCCCACCTACACCAGTTGGGAAAGTAAAGCCAGGAACACTTGCTGAAGCTCAACTGTCATCTGTATTTTTGATAGGTTGAAGCTTCCTGAGCTTTGGAAGCCTAGAAGGTCTTTTGCCTTACCAGAAGCAGTTCTTGTTCCTGAGCTGCTCTCTTGTGTTGAATTTCTTGATGGCCCATTCATTGGAGGTGCCATTGTGGGATCTGTCCACATACCATAATGTGGGGAATGGTGCTGTGCTCTGATGAGAGACAGAACAGAAGGAAGACTTCATTAGGGACCTTACACAGAAATAAGAAGTTACTATTCCAAAGGCACTGCACGTCTGAGGGAAAACTGTAAGCAGGCAGTTGTTTAATGTAATTAACGTGTTGACAGTGAGGATACCCAGTGTTGCCAGAATAACACCTGCAGACTTTCAAAAGGAAATGAAAAGTCATTCTTCAGGATAAGCAACTCTAATAATTACAAACAAGGCGTTTTAATGTCCAGAATTCCGACCTTAGATTCTGTTAGATGAGAAAGTAGATTTGACATCTGAAGCATAAATGCATTCTGGCAGCAACTGTGTCCCGGCCACGTAAGATAAAAGAAAACATCAGGCTGTTTCATTAACTATTTTGAAAAGATGATATCAATAAGACTAACAGATCATGACCTTTGACTCACTGATTTCTATTACTTGCTTCTCTGGTTAAGGAATTTCCTGCTGTTGAAATCTGCAGAGTGAGCTCACACTTTCTGGCACCAGCATTTTCAGGCAAATAATTACAAACTGAAAACAAAACAGTGTACCAAAGACAAAAGAAAGGAACCACAGAGTCATTCCGGTTGGCAAAGACCCCCAGGATCACTGAGTCCAACCATCGACCCTACTCTACAAGTTCACCCCTACACCACATCCCCCAACACTACATCTAAGTGACTTTTAAACACATCCAGGGATGGAGACTCAACCACCACCCTGGGCAGGCCACTCCAGTGCCTGACCACTCTCTCTGGGAAGAATTCCTTCCAATTCTTCTTTTCCAGAAGCATGTTTAAAAGGCAGCCGCTTTTTAAACTGCCATATAGCACAGAATCATTAGGGATTGGAAGGGAACCTAAAAGTTCATCCAGTCCAATCCCCCTGCCACAGCAGGATCACCTAGACCAAGTCACACAGGAACATGTCCAGGTGGGTTTCCTTGGGACAGCTGCTGCAGAATGACCTTCCCCTGGCAGGTTTTAGATGTCTCCAAAGAAGGAGACTCCACAACCCCCTGGGCAGCCCCTTCCAGGGCTCTGTCACCCTCACCATGAAGAAGTTCCTTGTGATATTTATATGGAACCTCCTATGTTCCAGCTCACACCCACTGCCCCTTGTCCTATCATTAGATGCCACTGAGCAGAGCCTGGCTCCATCCTCCTGACATCCACCTTTCACATATTTATAAACAGTAATGAGGTCAGCCCTCAGTCTCCAATTTTGAGATTGGTTCTCGAAAGTTTTTCAGAGGTAGAAATTTATCAATTGAAATCATACAAGTGTGAAAGCTCAGAATCCACATAAGCATAGCATACAGCATTCTCCTCAAAGCTTAAATAGTTCAAAACCTGATAGCATGTACATTTTACCTGTGACTGCCAGCCAAGTAGCCTAGCAAGCCTCCTGCTCCTAATCCAGTCCAAAATCCTGGTCCTGAACTGGTTCCATGACTGGAATGAGTCCCAAAGCTGTTGTCTTCTTAAAAAGAAAATAGAAAACATATGTGTTAATGGCATGTAATCACAGAATCACAGAACATTGGGGATTAGAAGGGACCCAGAAAGATCATCCGGTCCAATCCCCCTGCCACAGCTGGATCACTTAGACCAAGTCACACAGGAACATGTTCAGGTGGGTTTCCTTGGGACAGCTGCTGCAGAATGACTTTCCCTGTTAAAGACATTGAAAAAGCTCAGACAATGAACTCCTCCTGATTTCAGCAGACTCTTTGTGAAGCTTAGCTTGAAAGGCCTCACAGTTGAGAAAGTAGGGAAAAAACCATAGAAAGTAACACTGACATAAAAGATTTTAATGTTAAAATTAGCTCCCACTCAATCTCACAGCCCTGACATTTGAAAAATGAGGCCCTGCCTTCAGTTTTCTAAACAGAAAAGTTAGATTAAAAATAGAAAAGGAAATGAAGAAAGAACGATCAGCTCAAGGTCACAGAGCAGGCCAGAAGCAGACACAGGAACAAGCAGAAATCGAGCACACAGGACCAAAAAAGTGAACTAGTCACTATGACACCACCTCATCTCACCCAGAACAGCTGCACATTTTGAGTAGCAGAGGCTGGACCAAGGGCAAACACTGCCTTGTGTTGGTTTTGGTAATGCTAGTCTGGTAGTTGTTCTCAAAAGACGTGCTAACTGCCATCACATTGCAATGTTTTCATTATGAGTGAGTCATGAGTTTGACAAACAGTTTGATGAAACTGAGCATACCACACGGGTTGTGGGAAGAGAAGGGTCACAGCTGTTTCACCCGTGACCTGCCTCAGCTAACATGAGGTTCTGACTCAGAACCAAATGTCTCCCATTCAGAAATACACTATTCAAAACCAAAGCAGAATCATTTTTTGGTCTACAGAAAAGCACAGACACAAGAATAAGCTCAAACAGGGGTTTAACAGATAGGGAAGGGTAAAAGGCAAGGGATGAAGAGAACATTAGGGTCAAAGGGTGGGTGTCAGGAGGACGGAGCCAGGTTCTGCTCAGGGGCATCTAATGATAGGACAAGGGGCAGTGTTTGTAAGCTGCAATGTAAGAGGTTCCACATCAATATCAGAAGGAACTTCTTCCCAGTGAGGGTGACGGAGCACTGGAAGGGGCTGCCCAGGGGGGTTGTGGAGTCTCCTTCTCTGGAGACATTTCAAATCCCCCTGGACATGTTCGTGTGTGACTTGGTCTAGGTGGTCCTGCTCTGGCAGGGGGATTGGACTAGATGATCTTTTGTGGTCCCTTCCAATCCCTAATGTTCTGTGAGTCTATGAAATTCTGCCCCACACTTTTACAGTCACTACAAGCTCACCAGCTGTTTTTGAGGGGAAGAGGTCTGTTATTAGTCTTAACATCGTAATTATTAGTCAGGATTTGTCAGGAACTGATTTAAACCGTCTCCATCCTTGCCTGGAGCAGAGGAGGAATACTTGTGTAGCCGAACAGGAAAGCTCTGACCAGAGGGTTGTCTATTTTAAGGGAACTGTTTGCCAGAAAATAAAAAAAAAAAAAAGAAATCAGAGCAAACAGATCCCTCAGTAAAATGTCTGAGAGACTGGAGACTGTTAGGAGGCTCAGAGTGTTACGGAACTGATGTGTACAGCCTTGGAGGAAACGTTTGACATCATTTCCCCAGTGATATCTGGCTGCTGGCTGCTTTCCAGGCAAACAGGCACAAGACTTGCATTTCTTTTGTTTACTTCTTATTTTTTCCAGGGCTGCCTCTTGTTTGAGCCAACAGAAAAAAAAAAAAGAGTCCTATGAATTAGAAAAGGAATTTGAGAAAATGAAAGCAATAAAAGCTTAAAAATAGTCAGTGAGCTCGTGGAATACTTCCCCGCTGTGTGTTTACGTGTGGCTTTGGGAAGTTAAATAACAGCAAGACTAGCGGTGCAGGAAAGTGGGGTCGCAGTGAGGATTATTGAAGGGGGTCAGGCTAACCACATCAGCTAACGGCAGTGCTCTGCTGTGGTAGCAACTGCTGGTCTCCAGCCTCACTGGAGAACTTTGAATCATTTAAGCATCTTAACTTTCAAAAGTTCATTTGCTGTCGCAGCAGGCGATAATTTAGCTGGGTGTCTTGATTCTTGATCTGTCAAATCATAGGATCACAGTATGGTTTAAGTTGGAAGGGACCTTTAAAAGTCATCTGTTTCCAAGCCCCCTGCCTCTCACCAGGCCAGGCTGCCCAGAGCCACATCCAGCCTGGCCTTGAACACTTGCTTGGATGGAGCAGCCTCAAGCTCCCTGGGCAACCTGTTGCAGTGTCTCAGCACCCTCAGAGTGAGGAATTTCTTCCTCAGATCTGATCTAAATCTGCCCTCCTTTAGCTTGAAACCACCCCCCTTATCCTGTCACTGGAAGTGTCCCTCTCCAGCTTTCCTGTAGCCCCTTCAGATAATGGAAGGCTGCTATAAGGTCCCTCAGGAGCCTTCTCTTCTCCAGGCTGAACAGCCCCAACTCCCTCAGCCTGTCTACACAGGAGAGATGCTTCAACCCTCTGATTATCTTTGTGCTCCTCCTCTGGGCTTGCTCCAACAGTTCCATGTCCTTCTCATGCTGGGGACTCCAGAGCTGAATGCAGTCCTCCAGGTGAGGTCTCGTAAGAGCGGAGGAGGAAAATTGCCTCCGTTGGCTGCTTGCAAAGTCACTGTTTCAAGCACATCTCTATGTTTTGCTATTTAAAGTCTTCATGATATGCGAGCTGGAAATGTGGAGGAGAAAATCAGTAACCAACTGTAGAAAAGAATTAGTGAACTGGCAAATCTCACAACTGTTACTCCGAAAGGCATCTTTTCCCCTTTCCTGATCTCCCGCAGAGAGTGCCATGCTGTGATGTCTTACGTCTCAAAGCGTGTTGGTCTTGTTTAATATTTCTGTGACGTGGCTCGCCAAATCTGCTGAGCCATCCTTTACATCTCATAATAGTCTTTCATTTTTCCTTTGATTTTTCCAGTGCTGCTTGTAGGATGTGAGTAAGTTAGCTGCTTGTAGTTGGGAGTCTCGAGTGCCTCCTGCATACATTGCACGCTGCTCTAATCACAGTATCACAGAACCACAGTACATTAGGGATTGGAAGGGACCTAGAAAGATCATCTAGTCAAATCCCCCTGCCACAGCAGGACCACCTAGACCAAGTCACTCAGGAACATATTGCATCTCAGATAGGTGATAAGCAGGGCCGGGAGGAAACTCTCACAATAAAAACAGTGGAATGGTGGGTAAGGGAACCACTAACCTTTTCACCTGCTTTCTCCCCCCTTCAGCTATGACAGAGGATCCACATTCAACGTGTTTGTGGGCAAAGGTCAACTTATTGCTGGGATGGACCAAGCTCTAGTCGGCATGTGTGTGAACGAGCGGCGCTTTGTGAGGATTCCCCCCAAGCTTGCCTATGGAAGCGAAGGTGTTTGTAAGTACAGTGGTGGGCTAGTGAGTAGCTGGTTGTGCACAAGAGTCAGCCTGTTGCTGGATTCCCCTACCCCCAAGTACCTGCAACAAGGGGGTATAAGGGTAACAAGGAGTAAGGTGTGTGTTACGCATTTCTTGTTTTAGGGACATGCGGGTTAGTTCCCTTTTCGCTGATGTCCTGGAGGAAAAAGGGAAATGAAAAGGGAAAATGAAAAAGGAAAAACCCCTCGTGTTGTTGCTTTGCTTTTACAGCTGGTGTGATCCCCCCCAACTCTGTGCTCCATTTTGATGTGCTCCTCGTCGATCTCTGGAACTTGGAGGATGAAGTGCAGGTTCAGACTTACTTCAAACCTGAGAAGTGTCCTCGGACAGTCCAGGTGTCTGACTTCGTACGGTACCATTACAATGGGACATTCTTAGATGGGACCCTGTTTGATTCAAGGTACTCAGCTGGGCCGTGAGTCTTTGTGCGCACTAAAAGGTTTTCTGTCACTTTGAACCATCACTTCCTCCCCACTCCCTGGTCTAATAATTAGGGCTAAAAAGAAAGGCAAGAAATGAAGGTTAGCTTCAAACAAGCTATTCAGAGATTATGGGACAGCAGTACTGACTCAAACCAGTAAACCTGTATGTTTGTTGTTTCTGCATGAGCACTACTGGCCCAGGTCTCTTCTTTTTCTCAATTTAAATCCCTGTATCTATATCTCAGTTTACTGCAGTCAGCTGTAACCATCTCAGCACAGCCATTCAAGCTGTAAACTAAGCAGATTTGGTAGTGAAGCTGTGCTACAAACACACTTCCTATCATCCAACCTAACCCTCCCCTGGTGCAGCTTCAGGCCCTGCCCTCTCGTCCTGCCGCTAGTTGCCTGGGAGAAGAGCCTGACTGCTGCCTGAGTACAACCTCCCTTCAGGGAGTTGTAGAGGGGGAGAAGGTCCCCCCTGAGTGTCCTCCAGCCTAAACACACGCAGCTCCCTCAGCTTCTCCTCATCAGACTTTCCTTTCAGTCCCTTCCCCAGTCTCATCGCTCTCCTCTGATGCTTTAGTCACAGCTACCGCTACAGTTGTGAGCCACTTCCAAAAGCCTCTGCTATGTTTCGTAAACGTCTAAGCACTCTGTAAAACACCAGCCTGCCAGCCCCTGGTAAATCAAGGAGCACTATTTTTGGAGCACTGGGTTATGAGTTTGTTTTGTTTAGATTTTGGTGGGTGTTTTTCATTTGTAGCCATAATCGGATGCGAACTTATGATACCTATGTGGGAATTGGATGGCTGATTCCTGGTATGGACCAGGGTCTCCTGGGAATGTGCATAGGAGAGAAGCGCATTATCACGATACCACCTTTCCTGGCCTATGGAGAACAAGGAGATGGTAAAAGTTACTCTTTCTTTAATCCGAGTCATCTGTGTTTTCAGTCAAACTTGTGTGTTGTGTATTTTGAATTTCAGGATGTTAAATTTGTGGGCATTTAATTTGCCCATGTCAGACAGGCGGAACAAAGTGATGGAAAGAGAGGTGCAAAACGTGTTCTGTGCAGGGATTGGACTGAATAGAAAGAGCAAAATTTTAAAAAATAAGAATAAACAGTAAGTTGTTTGACAGACATTGTCATAGAATCATAGAACAGTTTCAGCTGGAAGAGACCTTTAAGATCATCAAGTCTAACCTTTTCCCAGCCCTATCAGCACCGCTATACCCCGTCCCCCAACACAACATCTACCCTTCTCTTCAATACCTGCAGGGATGGGGACTCAACCCCCGCCCTGGGCAGCTGTTGCAGTGCCTGACAAACCTTTCAGGAAAGAAATTCCTCCTGACACCCAACCTGAACCACCCCTGGTGCAGCTTAAGGCCATTTCCCCTCGTCCTATCACTAGCCACTAGGGAGAACAGACCAAGCCCTACCTCTCTACAACCTCCTTTGATGTAGTTGTAGAAATAATAAGGTCTCCCCTCCATCTCCTCTTCTCCAGGCTGAACAGCCCCAGCTCCCTCAACCGTTCCTCATATGACACTTGTTCCAAACCCTTTTCTAGCTTGGTAGCCACCTCTGTCCCTTCTCCAGCCCTTCAATGTCTCTCTTGTAGTGGAGGGCCCAGAACTGGACACAAGACTTGAGATGTGGCCTCACCAAAGCTGAGTGGAGGGGAATGATCACCTCCCTGCTCCTGCTGGCCACACTGTTGCTGATATAGTCCAGGATGCCACTGGCCTTCTTGGCTGCCTGGGCAAGAAAGCTGTTGATACAACTGTAATCTTTATATAGTGAAATTCCATTTAGTCCAGCGAATATAGTCAGTGATTAATGCCTAGTGCCTCCAAAAACCTCACTCAGGTGTCTGTGTGATGGCCACGGAGAGCAGGAAACATTTTGAGAGAGAAAAATGTATTTTTAGTTCAGGATTTCGTCCTTTTTTTTCAGCCAATGCCCGAGTAGTAGCTACAGGATGGACCAACTGTCCTGTGACTGAGTGTGAGTGCAGCCTGCAGGTCATGTGTGTTAGATGAGGGGGCTCTTAGCTCTAGTTTGTGACTCTTCCTTGAATTGTTCCTCTACAAGGATGTGTCTGTGGTTCACAAGGTTTCATGCCCCTGCTGTGACTTCGTTGCCATTAATGTGAGGGCCACCTCCATGCGTGACAAAGCTTGGTGGAGCTGCATTTTAAAGATTTGCCAGAATCTTGGGTGTCATGGCTCTCAGTCAAAGCCAGCCACTGGGATTTGTGTATTGATGGACAATGACTGAGGTACTCGATGTTACCCTTCTTCAGCTTCCATCAGGTAGTTTCCTATTATGATACTAAATGGGTGGGAGTTGGCCAGACGTGTCCTCTAATAGTTACTTTCGGCACTTCCACCAAGTGTGTAGGGGATACTGGTAGGAATTGAATGAACAAGGGCAAGGGCAGTGTAGAGTCTGGCATCTGGGCAAGAACAACCCCAGGGACCAGTAGAGGTTGGGGACTGACCTGCAGGAGAGCAGCATAGGAGAAAAGGACTTGGGGGTCCCGGTGGCCAGCAGAATGACCATGAGCTGAGCCAGCAATGTACCCTTGTGGCCAAGAAGGCCACTGGTATCCTGGGGTGTATCAGAAGGGGTGTGGTTTGCAGATTGAGATAGGTTCTCCTCCCCCTCTACTCTGCTGTGGTGAGACCACATCTGGAATATTGTGTCCAGTTTTCTTGTGGCCCAGAACAACACAGAACATAGTCCAATGCAGAGCAACGAAGATGATGAAGGGGGTGGAGCACCTCTCTGATGAGGATAGGCTGAGGGAGCTGGATCACTTGAGCTTGGAGAAAAGGAGACTGAGGGGTGACCTCATTTATGTTTATAAATATGTGAAGGGTGGGTGTCAGGAGGATGGAGCCAGGCAAGGGGCACTGGGTAGTAAGCTGGAACGTGGGAGGTTCAACATCAATATGAGAAGGAACTTCTTCCCAGTGAGGGTGACAGAGCACTGGAAGGGGCTTCCCAGGGGGATTGTGTTGTCTCCTTCTCTGGAGACGTTTAAAACCTGCCTGGATATGTTCCTGTGTGACTTAGTCTAGGTGGTCCTGCTGTGGCGGGGGGATTGGACTAGGTGATCTTTCAAGGTCCTTTCCAATCCCTGATGTTCTGTGATTCTGTGAAAGCATGCAGCTCAGGTGAAGCTGGTGCGTACTGGCTGTTTTATGTGTAAGGCAGTGCCGTCACAGTAGGACCAGAATGAAATAATGGAGTTAGAGATCTGAATGACAAACCCATACCAACAAAAATGACTGGTTAGAAGCGGATTGTGGGAATTGATTTTGGGAGGGCACATGCCCAATATTCACCAGTAGGTTACTTTTCTTCACCAAACAGGTTTAAGCTTCTTTCAAACCATCTGCTGTTGCTTACCGATTTTCTGCTCTAACACTTCTGTAGGAAAAGAGATCCCTGGCCAAGCTTCCCTCGTCTTTGATGTGGCTTTGCTAGACCTCCATAACCCCAAAGACGGTATCACCATTGAGAACCAGCAAGTGCCCGAGTCTTGCGAGCGGAGAAGCCAGACAGGAGACTTTCTCCGCTACCATTACAACGGCACTCTTTTGGACGGCACGTTGTTTGATTCCAGGTAACCAAACCGTTCAACCCCATTTCCAGTTTGCCTCACCTACCTTGTCCAGAACGTACCCACGTGCCGTTCCTTGCTTTTCCTTTCATTTCAAAATTTTTGAGTGGTCACAGGATCATAGAATCACTCTGGTTGGAAAAGACCCCTGGGATCATCGAGTCCAACCATCTACCCTACCTTACAAGTTCACC